>CM049856.1:27733101-27885601 GCA_027422415.1 Schizothorax lantsangensis | reverse complement strand
AAATCCCTGCGGACACACACACACACACACACACACACAAACACACACGCCAGCATTGTCCAGCACCTCATTTCCAGCCCAACATCACTCCCATCCTCCGCAGGATTCAATAAACGGAGAATTCAAACACAAACCGGCCCGAGAGTCGAAGCACAGCAGCTGCGGGTTTACATGACAATAAACTACGACCAGACAAAATCCAGTAACTACCAAACTAATGTGCCAAATTGGGTAATTGTTTACGGCATCAATTTCACATTTTGAAACACTTTTTGCAAAAATTTCAGCTTGTGTTTTAGATTACAATGTGTTTGTCTCTTTTTTTTTAATAAGCAAAACTGCATAAAAAGGACCATTTACAATCCAAACTGGACTGACAACTCTGTTCTGTTAAAAAATAAAATAAATAAATAACACTAAAAAAAAAATAAATTATATATGCCATGTATGTATTATATTACATCATCACTATTTCATTTTGTAGTAATTAATACATTAAATGAATGTATACTTTAATAACAACAAACTAGAAAATCATTAAAAAATATATAAATAATAAATCAAATATATAACTGCATTTACTGTAGTTACACTCCAAACCAGGCTGACAACAATAATATATATATATAACAAATAATATATATATATATATATATATATATATATATATAATAAATGGATACTTTAATTGTAACTTTTAAAAATAAAGAAAACACTATATATAATAAATATATTATTTAAAATATACTTAAAATATTTTTTTCATTTATTTAATGTGTATTTTATGTGTAAATTATGTGAAAATAATGTGTAAATTGTGTGAAACCTGTTTTTAAGTAAAACTCTATTTACTGCATTTACATTCAAACCTGACTGGCAACTGTATTCTGTTAAAAAAATATAATAATAAAAAAAATATATAAACATGAAAAACATTAAAGATTTGTAATAATAATTTTAGAATATTTTAAAAATAAATTAATTTCAATACTAAAAAAATACAATAATTAATAAAAGATAATAATAGATAATAGAAGATATATACAAAATACTGTGTTATTTCAAATATATCATTATATCTGTATATAATATTTATATTATATACAGATATATTTTTTCTGTGTGAAATGCAGAGAATGGAGAGAAATAGCGGTTCAGTTGTAGAAGTGCCAGCGGCTCGTGATTCGCTGAATGTCGTCATCACAGGAAACAGCGGCGCTAAAGTAACGGACAAAACATGCTAAAATGAGCTGAGAGACGCTGAACTCTTCAGAGCAACAGAAGCACACATGAGACACGAGTTGAAAGCGAGCTCCTGAAGCGCTCTGGAACTGCAGAGAGAAGCTCCAGATCCCACGAGTGACTGTTACCAAGGGTTCGTGTGAAACAAGTGTGTCAGACACAAGATCTGGGCATCAAAACCTCCTAATGATGTCCGTGTCCCAAACAAACCCTTTCTATGGCGAGTTTACGGCCGTCTCTGTGCGGCCCTCGCAGTTTAACAAGGCTGAGAAATTCCACTCTCATTACAAGCTGGAAGAAGGTGGGGGGGCGCCGTAAAAAGTCTCCTCTGAATTATTCATTTGCTTGATTTTCTGACTTTAAGACCCGAGCGCCCGAGGGACGAGAGCTGCTGTGCATGCTAGGCCTTCTCATTCATATCTGTGTGCTTTTCACCCCGCTGGTACAGAAATGAGTTTACAAACTGGACTGACAACTGTATTCTGTTAAATAAATAAACGTATTATATACGCCATCTCATTTCATCATAATATTTTAATATTAAACATAAAAAAATTAATAACTTTTTAAAAATGAAAGATAAATATTTATAATAAAATATTTAATAAATACATATGATTTTTACAAATGTAAACATTTATATTGTTATGAAGTATTATAATATATATATTATGTAATATTATATCAATAGTTCTATGTAATTATTATTTATTATATTTATTTTATATTATATTATTTATTTATTATTTTATTATTTAAAACTTATTATATATTTATATGAGTATTTGTTTTTATTAACATAATTAATATACTATTAATATATGTACTTTTTTAATACATTATTAAAATATTATATACAGCATCTCATCACAACTACATTCTATTTTAATAATATATACATTAAATAAACATACTTTATTTAAAAAAAAAAATATGAATAATAAAATACACAAATATGTATTGTTAAAAAAACATAAAATTATATTATAAAATAAAAAATAAAAAAATACATTTACTTTTAGTCATTTAGCAGATGCTTTTATCCAAAGCGACTTATAAATGAGGACAATAGAAGCAATCAAAATCAACAAAAGAGCAATGATATGTAAGTGCTATAACAAGTCTCAGTTAGCTTACCGTAGTACACGTAGCAAATAAAAAAAAATGTTATTATATAATAAATAAAAAGAAAACATAGAATACAAAAAGAATAGAGCAAGCTAGTGTTAGAGGACTTTTTTGCTTTTTGCTAATTGTATAATAATACGAACAAAACAAATAGATAGAATACAAAAAGAACAGAGAAGCTAGTGTTAGGGTATTTTTTTTTAAAGAAAACAAGAGTGCTCGAGTTAGAGGGTCAAATAAAGATGGAAGAGATGTGTTTTTAGCCGTTTCTTGAAGATGGTTAAGGACTCAGCTGCTGGATTGAGTTGAGCAGGTCACTCCACCAGGAGGGAACAGTTAATGTAAAAGTCTGTGAAAGTGATTTTGTGCCTCTTTGGGATGAACAATAAAGCAATGTTCACTTGCAGAACATAAAATTATTAATTTATTTTAAACTATTTTTAAAAGATGTATAATAAAAATATATATATTTTTAATAATTATGCTACAGGAAATATATAAATGTATATAATTAATATCCAAACTAACCCGAGGCCTCATCCACGCGCTCCTCCACCGTGTGCTCCTTCTGATGAACCCACTCGCTGTTGCACTTGAAGTAGATCTGCGTGGCCGGCGTGGCTTTGCAGTCCAGGTTAACGGGCTTGTTCTTGACGATGTACGCCTCCTCCGGCTCCATCAAGAAGTGCGGGAGCGGCTCGGGCGGGTCCGAGGGGAACGTCTCCGGGAGCTCACCCAATCCCAGATAGTCGTCATCTACAGAGAGAGGAGATGAGAAGAGAAGGAGTGAGTGTTTTATAGAGCATGTTCATATAAATGTGTTTGCCTGCGAGGCTGTGAGCTACTGTTTGCGACAGCTAAAGAGAAACAGACCCAGACGCTCGTCATGGAGAGACTGTAATCACATGCAGCTTGTGCATGCAAGCAAAGAAATATATTCCAGCATTTCACTTCTGCTCTTGCTTGTGAACGAATCCAGCTTATACTTTAAACGTGTCACTGTGCACTAAAAACATTTAAAAATTAATTGTACCTCATTTGTAAGTTGCTTTGGATAGAAAATGTCTGCTGAATGAATAAAAGAAACTGGATGGATGGATTGAAAGACAGGAAGGTAGATAGTCGGATATATAGACAGTCGGACAATAAAAGACAGATAGATGGATAGACAGTCAGATAGATAGATTGACAGCTGGATAGATAAACAATCGGACCAACAGATAGATAGAACGATAGATAGAACGATAGATAGAACGATAGAACGATAGATAGATAGATAGATAGATAGATAGATAGATAGAACGATAGATAGAATGATAGATAGATAGAACGATAGATAGATAGAACGATAGATAGATAGATCGATAGATAGAACGATAGATAGATAGATAGATAGATAGATAGAGATAGATATAGATAGATAGATAGATAGATAGATAGATAGATAGATAGAACGATAGAATGACCGATAGAACGATAGACCGATAGATAGAATGATAGACCGATAGAACGATAGACCGATCGATAGATAGAATGATAGAACGATAGATAGATCAATAGAATGATAGATCGATAGATAGAACGATAGATAGAACGATAGATAGAACAATAGATAGATAGATAATCAGTTGGATAGAAAGATAGCTGAAAAGATGGACAGACAGACAAAGAGTCGGATGGATAGACAATCAGACAGATAGATATTTGGATAGATTGACAGAAAGACAAATAGTCGGATAGACAGATGTGCAATTCAGTAAATTCTTGTCCCGTCATTTTCATTCAACTTCAACGTGTTGAAGGCAATTCATTCAATTTCAAGCTCTGTATCTTGTACTTATGAATCATGTTGTACGTATTTGATCTTGTATGGCTAGAAGCGTTTGCGTTCATGTACTTGCATACAGTATGTTTGGTGCCTGAGACTAAATATGTGAGTTTTCATTTCCCACAAACCTGCGGCTGTCTCCTTCAGCCGAGGGAATCTGGTTTATTTAATTCCACAGATATTTGTCTGCAGACGGGGAACCGTCCTCTGTAATTACGCTTGGCTTTCATCAGAGCCCTTCCTCACCTTGCCTCACCGGTGTCTTCCTCATCAAACACAAACCTATATTTATCTGAAGCTGGCAGAGCGACGGGGCTCACGGAGAAAAGTCAACAGGAAGATCCAATCCACATTCCCTTTGAGGACAATGAAACAGCGCTCGAGACTGACTGGGCTCTATACGTCCCGTGTTTGTCGGTCACGTTCTAATATCTGCCCTCTGACTCCACGTCTCTCCACGAGAGGGAAGCGCAGAGGCGTTTGTCACCTGCAAATACGCTTTCTATTCTTAATACCGGCCACCAGACATCAATTATTTACACAAGAGGAGAATGACTCTGGAGCGAGAGACAGATTTCTGGCCACACCTCAGCCGAACCGTGTCTCGCCGCACCTGTACACTCTTAAAAATTAAGCTTCTTTATTGGCATCAATGGTTCTATGTAGAACCTTAAACATCCATGGGACCTTTCAAATGCAGAAAAGGTTATTTATAGTCGAAAAAGGTTCTTTAGATTAGGTTCTTCAAAATGGTTCTTTTAGGAACTGATCACTGAAAGGTTCTTTGGGGAACCAAAAATGGTTCTTCTATGGCATCACTGCAAAAACACCCGTTTAGAAGGGTGTAGGGTTGGGTATCGTTGGGCTTTTATCGATTCCGATTCTACCTAGTTTCGATTCCAACAAGATAAAAAAAATCCAATATTAAAAAAAATGTCAAACATTTATTCTGTCTTTATACAAAGCATTCTGTTGCAGCTGAATAACACGAGCAAAAATCAGCAGCCTACAGAACACTTAGGCCTACAAGAGGAACGTTTGCCTATGCTTTTAACAAAAATACCACAGCAAAAACAACTAGACTCATATACATTTCAAATATTAAAGTGTTAAAGACAAGTAAACAGTCTGTAATAAAATAGGAACAAACTAATAAATTAACAATAGCATAATAAATACAACTGAACCAAATTTCAGGCACTTCAGGTACTTAAAATTTTAAAAACACTGCATAGTTTTCTTTTCATAAATAAGTATAGATTTAAGTTATTAAAGATATTCAGTCAAGATCAGTGAATGATTTTCTTTTGTTCTTTGATTAACATTAATAACAGGCAGTGCATTAATAACTGGCCCGGAACAACCTTTTCTGCCTCGTAAACAAGGTGCATGTTCTTTCCGTTCCTGCACTTAAATCATTTTAAAGCACATTAAAATGCAAACACAGGAATCGTTAAGCAGAATCGAAATGCACGCGTCTTATCAAATACCCGGTTCTTGGAAATTTGGAACCAGTTCTAAAATGAAACTAGTTTTCCGTACCCAACCCTACCGCCCTTCAGACCTTGTCAGGGAGCAGCATTGACATCACATCAATATCAGCCACGATGTAACAGGCCCGTGTCTGAGTGTTAGGGGAACGAGGAGATGGAGGAGAACGGGTGAGACTGCATTAGCACATAGAGCCCCAGGGGATTCTGGGTAGAGCGCGGCAGCTTTCCATCACGTGTAGGTCTTAAATCACACCTGCCCCGTCACCGGCCTCTAATCACCTGCTAATTGAAGGGGAGCCGTAACCTCGGCTTGACCCTCCACATGTGTCACCTGACACATCTGAACATGCATGAATGGAAAGTTGAGGCCATTTTCAAAAACTGTAACTGCATTTAAACATTTAACAAAGAAACTAAAGTGTGCAAGCGGCTATATGGCTGCAAGTGTGTTCTGGATGGTTGCTAGGGTGCTCTGAGTGGTTGTTAGGTGTTTTCTTCCTGTCTGGAGTGAAAAGAGTCCTACATCCTCAACTATCTGTGATCTTCTGGTTCTAGGGTGTTCTGGGTGGTCACTATTTGCGATCAGTGCTGGGTAGTAACTACTTGTAAGTACTTGTAATTAGAGTATATTACATTTTATAATGCTTAATAATCATATTACAGTTACTTTTTTAAGAATTACATTAATTTTATGGATATACATTAAACCCAGTTTGAGAAACCCTGGTTTAATGTAATGTTTAATGCATTTTATGATGTAGAAACCAATTTTTTTTATATCACAATGGTATGTTTAATGTTAAGTAAGTATTCAAAATAGGCCTACACTACCTAAAATGAGTAACCTAGATTATGTTACTAACTACAGTTTCCATCCTGTAATCTGTAATCAGTAATGGACAACAATTTGTAAGTAATCTACCCAGCTTTGTTTGCGATATGGTTGCAAGTGTGTTCTGGGTGGTTTCTTGGTAGTTTCTTCCAGTCTGGAGTGAAGAGTCCTACACCCTTAAGTATCTGTGATCTTCTGGTTCTTAAACATGCATCTGTGGGATTTTCCCACCTATTTTATCGTCCAGCAGATGAAAACCATAAATCAGATTCACGTTTACTCAAAGCAGTAATACTAACATTCGCCTCAGTGAGAGCCACTAATTATATATTAAACATTGGTGTATTTTTTTCATATTGCTGCTGCCACTTTATAAAAGCAATAAGCGGCTGCGTATTACCGTGATTTTACCAGTGATTTACCTCTCCACTTTGAGTCTGGGCCTAACAATGCTTTTTAACCGTGGTAAAATCACTGTAACAGATGGCCTCTCGGGGCTTATTGCTTTCAGTCTATGAATGCTTATTGGCTCTCTTTAACAAAAATGAAAACACATGGTGCTGTACTTTAAAAAACTGGCACGGGGCATTAACATTCGGTCTCTATTATAGGGCAGAGAGACACAGCGCACCACAACAACACAGGAAAAGCATTCAGAGAGCTTCCCATTGGACGGTATCTGAGCAAACCAGGGCAGGTTTATCAGCTCGACAATTAGCTATGGACCAGAACCACGACCCGGTGCGACTGCCAGCCCTCCCGAGCACGATCGCTATCTCAGTCACACACACTTGCATCCAAACACACATACTTGAACATTTCTTGAACGCTGCCCTCATGCCAAACCACTGACAGTCATGTAAGCCACGCAGACACTGAGACGTCCCCGACTCCTGCCAGCGCTCCAGACCTTGACCCAAAAACGGCCTCCTAGAACGGAGGAAACTTGCGGAGCCACGCTATCTGTGTCTCGCGGCAGGCCTGAGAGATCAGACGGAGGCATGAAAGGCTTCAGCGTGCCGTCTCCGCATGCAATCTCCAATTCATCAACCTCCACAGCAGCAGAAATAATGAATAAAAGAGGCTCTCTGGTGAAAAAGCACACAAGAAATGGAAAAACATGACAAAAAATGCCCTCGCGCCAACAAGCCCCCACTGATTCACAGATCTCTAGTGGACAAAAGAGAGAGAAAACAGTTCACACTCACTCCTGCGTCAAACCCAAGACATAATGCAGCACATGCTGCGTCCATCAGCCCTGTCTGTAAACCACTGTTTCTTTCATGCACTGGTCAATTTTGAGATTTCGTAACATGTCTTTTTAACTTGGGAAATTTATTTTTACCCTATTCATCTGTTGTGTCTTGCCTTAAAGGAATAGTTCACCCAAAATGAAAATTTGTTCAGAGTGTTAGTTCATGGGAACAGATTTGGAGAAATGTGTGATTGCATCAGTTGCTCAGTAATGGATGCTCTTCATTGAATGGGTGCCGTCAGAATGAGAGTCCAAACAGCTGATAAAAACCTCACAATAATCCACAAGTAATCCACACAACTCCAGTCCATCAGTTAACATCTTGAGAAGACAAAAGATGAAACAAACCCATCATTAAGATGTTTTTAACTCAAATATGAGTCCATAATCCATAATAACGCTTCCTCCAGTGAAAAAGTGTTCTGGTCTGAATCAGGAGAGAAATCTGCACAGATCAAGCAGCGTATACAAGCCAAAACAGCTCTAAACACATATGTGGCTGGATTTTGATGTGAGAGACAACAGGAGATGCACTTTTTCACTGGAGGAAGCGTTATTATGGACTCGTATTTGAGTTAAAAACATCTTAATGATGGATTTGTTTCAGCTTTTGTCTTCTCCAGATGTTAACTGATGGACTGGAGTTGTGTAGATTACTTGTGGATTATTGTGATGTTTTTATCAGCTGTTTGGACTCTCATTCTGACGGCACCCATTCACTGCAGAGCATCCATTGCTGAGACACTGATGCAGAGACACATTTCTCCAAACCTGATGAAGAAACAAACTCATCCTAATCTCGGATGGCCTGAGAGTGAGCATTTTTAGCAGATTTTCATAACTATTCCTGGTTTTCTGGACAGTAGACTGTGGTTTTGTCCCAGCGGTCCGAGGGGCCGTGTTGAGCTCCGCCCCGTCTGCATGCCGTCACGCTGGAGAAACCTTCACGCCAGGCTGCCACACTTTGATGCTGGTGCTCGGGGATGTAATTTGAGTCACAGTTATCACAATCACATCTAGAAAACTCAACCACACCTTCCCCTCGGAGAAACAGGCCTTCCATCGAATTAAAACAAGAGAAAAAACGGGAATAAAAGTCCCTGACCTTGAATCATCTAAAGCTGTTGAGTTGCTGTCACAGGCCGAGCGTCTTTTAATTGCATGTTTTTAGCTTTAGCAGTCACACCGCGCAGCCACCGCGTGACCTTCGTCACCTCTGGAAACTAGAACAACACGCTTACGGCAATTAGCGTTTCATCTCCTCTGATGCAATGCTTCATGAAACCACTCCCAGCAGAAGTCTGTTTGCTTTTACCCATGAATCTGCAATCCTTTTGAGTGATTTTAATCAGAAATCTCCCAAATTGCTTCCATATGAAGTGAGATTAAAATTTAATTTCATACATTTCCACGGAGGCTAAAAGGGATCATATTATGCCATAGTACTATAATAACCGAAAAGGCTTTTCTGAATATCAATCCACATGTGAATTTGGATTATGATGCTTATTTTATTGTTTGCATAAATCAAATTAAAACTAATCTGGAGGGGAAACAATTGTGTTTTGGCTTCACTGAGCAACTAGACACCATGTTGGTTTTTTACTTGTCCAGTTAAATGCATCAAATCAACTAGTAACCAGTTTTTCAACAGGAATATGATGCATAATTTTTGCTTTTTTTTGTATTTATACATTTATTTTTTGGTCTAGCTACAGTTATCAAATCAAATAGTAACTAGATAAAAAAAAAAAATCTGCAGGAATATAATGCATATTTTATGCACTGTTTTTATTTTTTTATAGTCATCAAATAAACTTTCTGCAGGAGTATGATGCATATTTTGTCCTTTTTGGTATTTATTTTTTGTTTATTTATTTATTTTTTGGTCTAGCTACAGTCATCAAATCAACTAGTAACTAGGTAAATTATTTATTTCTGCAGGAATATGATGCATATTTTGTGCATTTATAGTCATCAAATCAAATCTAGGCAAAATTCTAGGCATCAAAAATCCTAGCAAATAATAATGTTTTTTTTCTGCAGGAATATGATGCATATTTTGTGTTTTTTGTCTTTATTTATTTATTTTGGTATAGCTACTGTCATCAAATCAGCTAGTAACTAGGCAAATAAAAAAAATTCTGCAGGAATATGATGTATATTTTGTGCTTTTTTGTATTTATTTATTTATTTTGGTCTAGCTACAGTCATCAAATCAACTAGTAACTAGGCAAATCATTTTTTTCTGCAGGAATATGATGCATATTTTGTGCACTTTCTTTTTTTTTTATAGTCATACAAATCAGCTAGTAACTAGGCAAGTACTTTTTTTTTTTCTGCAGGAACATGATGCATATTTTGTGCATAAATGTTGTGTCGAGTTAAGACCATCAAATCAACCAGGCAAGTTTCAGGTTTTCTTTTCCTTTTTTTTTCCCCTGCAGAAATATGATGCATATTTTGTGCATAAATAAAACCAGAACACTTCTTTGAAAAGTAATAACCGTGGCATCATCGTGCCTCTCGATATATAAAAGTACCACAAGATGCCCTACATTTGTAAATATTGAGAGTGCGATGCCATGAGAAACTGTAAAGCATGAGCACATCTAATCCACACTGACATAATGCCATATGACGTGCTCAGGAAACTGCAGCTGGAATGAAAGCTTGACTGTATGAACACAGAAGGAGATAGATGGAGGCAGCGAGCGGCAGAGAAGGTCAGAGAGTGAATACTCCAGCAAAAACTTTTCAATTGGATTTCTCCTGCTGGAATGCTTCATGAAAATGAAGCCGCGCTCTCGTAAGCTCTGATATGAAAGCAGAGCAGCGCAGTGACCTGACAGATCACAGTATAGAGCCGCACACGACCCGCGTCTCCTACAGGTTCAGCTGCTCGAGGCTGGAATAGCAAAGACTTCTGAGATGCACTGCACTGATGTGATTGGAGCAGAGATTCTAGCACTATCATTTTCATTTTAATTGTAGGTAAAGTTTTAGTACTTTTATTGTGTGTTTTTGCTCATTTTATTAGTTTTTTATGTCTATGAAGTTTTTATTCGTTTTTACTTCAGTTTTAATTTTGTTATTTTAGTACAGCAACTAATTGAAAATTTGCCTTGGAAACTAGATGAAATACATTAAGTTTAAGTGTTCTTTTATTTTCAGTAATTTTGTTGTGTTTGTAATTTTATTTTATATGTCTATACAGTTTTTCATTTTTATTACAGTTTAAGTTCTAGTTATTTTAGTACTTCAACTTAATCTGAAAAGTCTTACCTTGGCAACTAGCTGACATAAAATAAGTTAAAGTTTTCTGATATATTTAGTCATTTCTGTTTCTAATTTTATTACTTTTTGAGGTTTTTAATGTCTATATATTTATTATTATTACTATTTATTTCAGGTTTACTTTTAATTATTTTAGTACTTCAGCATAAACTAAAGTTTAATTTTGCCTTGACAACAAACTAAATAAAATAAGTTCTTATATTTTTGGTAATTTCTTTTTGAGATACGATAAAATATTTTTTTATTAATTTTTAGTTTTAGTTATTTTAGTATTTCAACAAACTAAATTACTTTTTAGTATTTTTAATGTGTAATGTTATTACTTTTTCAGGTTTTTAATATGCCTAATTTTTTTATTATATCAGTTTTACTTATTTTAGTACTTCAATGTAAAATTTGTCTTTGGCAACATGCTAAAATAAAATATTTAGCTAAAATAAAAGTTTTTGTTTTCCTTGCTTTCCTTCTTTCTAGGGGCTTTTATATGTCTATATAACTTATATATCAGCTTATTTTAGTACTTCAACTTAACTAAATTTTGCCCTGGCAACTAGCTGAAATAAAATACATATCTTTTATATTCTATTTCATTTCAGTTAATGTTTATTGTATTTTAAGTAACAGCAATGGCTTTATTTAACAATCGCAGCCCTGGTTTGGAGTTACTGAAACACGAGAGGTCTTTATCTGCTCATCTAAAATATCAAAGTCTCATCTCAACAGCAAGAGACACCAGAGATCTGTGTGAGGAACTCAATAACTCAAAGAAGAGGCTTCTTAAAATAAAGAGGTCGAGTCCTTTGTAGCTTCACCACACGAGAGGAAGGACTCTTTGAAAAGACAGGGAAGATAACCGGCTAAAACAAGTGCGATAACATTCATGTACGAAAACAAACACGAACCCTCTTCACCTCTCTTTCATATGGCGGATCGGAGATGAAACGAGGGAGTCCAGGCTCTCTTTCTAGTGTGTCGGGACCCAAACATCTTCAAAGCCAGACAGAAAAACCCAAAAACAACACAAGCCCCTGCATGTGCCGCCCGTGTGCAGCGAGCAGGCCATGTGTATCCAAACAATCCGCTCTGACAAGAGCTTGCTGGGAATAAATGATGTAGGAAGTGTCCTCGGAGCCTCTCGGTTCGGGTTCAGCAGCAAAGCATCTCCATCACCCACAGCCTGATTGTTTTTACAATTAACAGAGCTTCCCCGGAGCAGCGCGTGCCGTGTTTAATGCAGATGGGCGCTGGATGTGTGTGAAATCTCTGTCTCTGGGTAATGCGTGCTTTGACGTGATTTTCCTGCGGCTGAAGTGTTTCTGAAAGCGCATGCAGCAGCTAAACGTTGAAGGAAAATATTGCAAAACTTTTTGCCTTCAACAACTCGCTGAAAGGAAATGTTTAAGGTTTTGTTGCATACTTTTTGGGGCTTTGAATATGTCTATATAGTTTTTATTAATTTGATCTAATTTTAGTTTTAGTTTTTTTTTTTTTTTAGTGATTTGGTTGTGTGTTTGTAATTTTATTATTTTAGTTTTTTTTATGTCTATATATTTTTTGTTAATTTTTATCAGTTTTAGTTTTAGTTATTTTGTTACTTCAAGTTAAACTAAAATGTTTGCTTTGGCAACTACCAGAAACAAAATTACATTTCTTATATCTTTAGTAATTGTGTTGTATGTTTGAAATTGTATTACTTTTTGAGGTTTTAAATATGTATGTAATTATTTATTATTATTATTATTTTTTTTTTCGTTTTAGTTTTTGTTTTAGTTATTTTAGTACTAAACAAAATGTTGCCTTGGCAACTAGCTGAACACATTTCTGTTGTTTGTAAATGTATTAGTTTTGGTGTATTTTTCATGTTTTTTATTAATGTTTTCATGTTTTGGTAATATTTAATATTAACTTTTATTTTAATTTTAGTTTTATTTATTTTAGTACTATTTATTTTAGTGTCTGTTTATCACTTACTGGGGGGGGGGGGGGGCGCTGACAAAAAGTAAGTTTAAGTTTTCCTATATTTTTACTTATTTTGTGTTTTGTTTGTAGATTTATTTTATTTTATTTTAAATTTCAGTTTTAGTTATTTTAGTATTTCAAATCAAACTAAAACTTTGCCTTGGCAACTAGCCAAAATATATATATATATTTTTGCTTTTTTTGTAGTAATATTTTATTATATAATATTTTAATATAGTAATTTTTTTGTTGTTGTTTTTTTTTTACTATTGGCTTATATTTTTTTAATATATATCTAATACATACATAGGTATACTTTTAGTTATTTTAGTATTTCAAATCAAACTAAAAATTTGCCTTGGCAACTAGCCAAAATATTATTTTTTTTGTACTTCAGCTTAAAGTAAATGATATTTTGCCTTGGTTTATTTTAGCATTTGTTTTGACATGATTTTTCTGTCTGACGTGTTTCTGAAAACGCATCCAGCTAATCTAAACGCCGGAGGAAAACATCGCAATAAAACTGCAAGCAATTGGCAAAGACAAAAGGGAGAAAAGCATCGCCAGCACACTGTCATATCAAGAGAAAACATGAGGAGTTTGACGGAGCTGCTGGATGGAATAACATGATTTGAGGAAATGAATCCTTCAAGAGCGAGAGACGCCTGATGTTTGTCCTGAAGCTCTGACAGGACTGAGAGAAACAGAGTCAGCGTTTTACCACGTTTGCATCGGCCGCCGCACTGCAAAAGATATGATATTTGAACAGAATCGTGAGTCTGCAGCCTCAACTCAACGTGATCAGATCGAAACACTGCGAATAACACAAACACAATAAGCAGACAGCATCTTTCTCCTGCAGCGGCACAAATACAGTCTGATTCACATACTAATGACTCTCTCAAACACCGGATCTAATGACTCTCTGTGTAAGACAACATCCACAGCAATTATCAGATGGCAATGTGATAGAAAGATGTGTTACACAACAACATATAGTTAAAGTTGAAGTGCCATCAAATACTACTGCTGCAAAACTGTAATATAAAACTGTTATATATAATATAGTTAGTCTCACTCCTAACTGCATCAAACTACTGATGACAAAATTATTACAACTCTGCATATTAAACTGGGAAAATAAAAATTACCCATCACCTTTAATGCATACACATATTATTAATAATAATATAATTAATTATTATTATTATTATTTACATTAACACAAATAAAAGTATCAAACTACCAGTGACTCTAAACTCTAAAAACTCTAAATATTAAATAAAAATAGCACTTACTCTAGATATTAAACATTGCACACTACTTTTAAAAGATATACAAATATAAAATTAATAATAATAATATTTTTCTATTAAATATAATTTACCAATAAAAACTATATTTAGATTAACACAAATAAATGTAAACAACCACTGACTGACTTACAGTAACTCTACTAAAATTATCATCTTTAAAATTGTTATATGTAGTTTAACCATTTAGAACAAATAAAATAAATATAAATAAATGAAAATAAAATAAATATATTTAAATAAATAAAAAATAAAATTAATAAATAAAAATAAGTAAATAACATTGCTATTATTATTATTATTTTATTAAGTATTATTTACCAATCAAAACTCTATTTACATTATCAAAAAATGTATCAAACAACCAAAGTCTGACTTACAGTAACTCTAGTAAAATTATTATTATATAAAAAAATTATATAATTATAAAAATTATTATTATTATATAAAGTTATTGTTAAATGCAGTTTAACAATTTTATAACATTAAAATAAATAAAATTAAAATAAATAAAAATAAAATGTAATAAACAATAGCATTATTATTTTTATTTTTTTGTTAAATATCATTTAGTTTGATGGTTGAGTTGATGTGAATGTATTTCCTCCTGCATGAACACAATGAATCAGCAGGTGAGGCGGTGAGATCTGCACCTCTGCATATATTCTCCAGATGTGTGACAGCAGCTGCTGACGCGCGGTGAAAGATAAGCTCGATTCTATCTGTGCGCGGCCAGATTTACGGTTCCCGGGAAAGCGCTGTATCACCCTCAGCGCTGCGTCTCTTCCATCAGACGAGTCAAGCGTGAACGCGGATGAACGCCAGCATAAATCCTCCCGCTCTCATCCTGCGCTTTTATTCCCGCTCTGCTCGAAAGCAGGACTGATGCACGATAGAAGGTGTGTGAACTTCAAACGATGAACCCGTCCTGCAGTGAAAGAGATTTCAGACGATCCTGACAGCCGTGATCATCTGTGATGCACCACACATTAAACACAAACAATCATGTCTAAAACACAGACTTTATGAGCTCAGGAGGGCCGGCATCGTTAACGGAGGACGGCTCGGATCGATTTCATTACGGCCTCAGCTTTACTTAACCAGCGAGAGAAATTAAACCGCATCAATTATTCAAGCAAACTTCACGTTCAGGAAGGAGGGATGAATGATTAGTGTGTTTCAGTTCATTCTGCTGCTATCTAAACAACAATGAAAACACGCTTGATTTGACTCGTGTCTCTGATGCGGGAATACTCAAGAAAAGAGAGCAGATAAGAGTACAAAACAACTTAAATGAGAAATGAACGAGCAGCAGATAAACAACTGTCCTCATTGCTTTACTCGCTCTTTCTCTAAGCCTGTGTGTGTGTGTGTGTGTGTGTGTGTGTGTATTGTATGATAACCGCTAACAGCAGGTGATTACTTAACAGTGTAACAGAAAGTCCCGACTGAATAATAATAATAATAATAAATAAATAAATGATTAATAATAGAAAATAATATTTAAGTAAAGTACAATAAAACGCTAATAATAATAATAATTATAATAAATAAATAAAAGATAAATAGAAAAATAATACTTAAAGATAAAGTAGTAAAGTACAGTAAAACACTAATAATAATAATAATAATAAATAAAAATAAAAGATAAATAATAGAAAAAAATATATTTAAGGATAATAAAGTTGTAAAGTACAGTAAAACATTAATAATAATAATAATAATTACAAAATAAAAATAAAAATCACAATATTATGATAAATTCATAAGTGCAGTTAAACACTAATAGCAATAATAATAAATACATACATAAATAATCATAATAATAATAAATAGAAAAATATTTTTTAAAGATAATAAAGTAGTAAACTACAGTAAAAAATAAATAAATAATGATAAATAAATAAAAATGATGATATGATAAATTCATAATAAAAAAATATGATAAAAAATTATTTAAAAATATATTAGGCATGTTTTACAAACAGTCACTTAATGAACACGAATAATAATGTATAAGTACTGCTAACAGCAGGTGATTACCGCTTAACTTCACAGATAGAAAGAGTGGACTGAAGGAAACACACAATCATGTCGCTCTTTCTAGGTCAGAACATGAAGAGTCGCAGGAAAACAGTTGCCATGACATTCACTTCAGCCGAATCAAAGGAGGATGAAGCGCAGGATCACACAAAAACAAGGCTTCTGCTCCTCTCAACATCTGAATCTGACTGCTACATTCAGATCTACTCCAGGCTTTACATAAACAACTCATGTGTGTTATGTAAACCTATTACAAACATCTCATGTTGCAGTTTCAATTAATAATCAACAGAACGTGCATGTGTGGATGACCATGGATGTTTGACTCAGGAAAGCCTTGAGAACAGGTGTATTGTGGGTAACAGGACGTGAAAGCAGCTGCCAAGATCAGGATCTTCTGCTGTTCGTATCTGATCCCTGCTGACCCGCGGCTCTGAAGAGAGCGTCGCTGATGACCGCAGACATCTGAGATCCACGCTTCATTTCTGCACCTGTCTGACACCTGCTGCTTCCACGGGAGGCTCAGTGCAGTCACTCTCAAATCACTTTACATTTACATTTATGTATTTTATCCAAAGCGACTTACATTGCATTCATGTTACAGTTTTATATTTGACCAGCTCTTTAAAACATATAAGACTTTAAGACATATTCTTTTTCATTCTTTTTTTCATTACATCCGCTCTAGTTAAATAGATTAAAATGTTTAAACGTAAGAAGCAAAATACAGTTACATTTAAGAAAATACTACTACTACTATTAATAATAATAATAATAATAATAATAATAATAATAATAATAATAAATATGTAGAAAAATAATAATAATAAATAAAATGAATCCTGAATAATAATCTGAAAAATACTTACATTTTACTGTAGCTTACTAAATTATTTTTAGTCAATAATAAATACTTTAAAAATAATTACTAAATAAAAGTACTTTTTACTGTAATTTATTATATTCTCACTGACATGATGATGATGATAATAATAATAATAATAAATATGGAGAAAATAAATAATAATGAAATATAATTCATAATAAATTGAAAAATAATTTTATAAAGAATAATTAACTAGTAAACTACAGTACATTTATAATCAATTCTGTAAAAACAAATAACAATAATAAAACAGTAACAGAAAAATAATTAGTTGATAGTAAATAAAATAATTGTAAAAATAAAAATAAATAATAAAAATAATAAAATGTATTAATAATAATAAACTAATAATAATTAGAAAAAATACATAATTATGATGATTAATAATAGCTATATTATTATAATAGACATAATATTATTTTTAAGTCACTAAATGAGCAAGAATAATATAGAATTGCATATATTATATTTATTATGTTCAATATACAGTAATAATAAAAGTATCAAATATATTTATTGATTCAAGGACAGTTTGAACTGATTTACTAAAATGAACTTAATTAAGCAACTCTAATATTGTTTAAAGTTTAATCAGAGATGCTATTAAAACACTCTCAAACCCACCAGCCACTAAAGAAACAGTCTAATTACAGTCTATATGAAACTTAATCACCAAATAAAAGGTGCATTAATATCACTGTGATATCCCTGAATGAATGTAAATGCATTGAGATCTATATCATGAGCCCTACAGGAGAAAACCTGACTGATTCACAGCTCGCTCTCTCATTCTTCACCGTATCTGAAATCTCCGTTCGGAGCGCAGAGGCACAAGGCCACATTCCTCACTTATCACCATGGGAAATGATACGAGAAAAATTAATTCCCAGGGCGTCATGGAAACCAAACCACCAGCCAATGACGAGCACAGGACCCAAACTACAGAAATATGGCGACGCTGCTCCAAAACCCGTGTGGAGACGAACGACAAGGCCAAAAAAAACACACAAAGACTGACATTCTTGGCTTTTCAGAGGATGTTTTCTGTGGTTTCGATCGAACTGCCAACGTAAAGCCCAGAGAGAGAGAGAGAGAGAGAGATTTATGAAGCACAGAGCAAGTCTCTCGTCCATCGGTCTCTCTCTCTCTCCGGATGAAAAGCCATTTTGTTGGTTGATTGGAGAATGATGCTGCTACTTAGAGAGCAGCTCCATCAGCTGAAGGAGCGGAGGAGAGACGGCGAGGGCTTCCTCCCCAGGGTGCACTTGGGCTGATGGGTGAGCTGTCAAATGCCCCATTGTCCAAATTACCCAGCAAGCACGGTGTCACCGCCAGGGACTCATTTACAGAGGAGCGACGCTTTCCCAACCGGACTGACGGAGAGCGACGCTTCAAACACGGCTAATGATAGTTAGTGCACTTAGCTTCCTCACACAATCACTACATCAATAAATCAGTGATTCACAACCTGCAACACAATATTCAAAGCCCCCTGCACATGTAGGACCACATATTTTCAATATTTCTGCAATGTTTCTGATAAAGTTGCTTGAAACTACTTTTTAGTAACAGAAACTGGGAGCTCTGATCAATTTAATTAACCACGATTTATTTTGTGATTCCAGAACTGCATGTTCTTCACTAAAAACAGTAGTAATCCAAGTAGGAAAAGAGAAATATGATATTAATTTTATGTATTTAAAATAATTCAATATTCATTCCTAATTAAGTATTATATTACACAGGTTCTGTTATTATTATTTAACAAATATTTAATATGCATTATTGTTTAATTATTAAATAATAACTATTTAATAAATAATTGTAAAATAAATATAATAACTTAATTTAAAATTAATATTTAATTAAATTGGGATTTTAACAGAAATTGGGAGCATTGATATATTAAATTAAATTTTGTTTCATTTGATTTTTAATTATGATTACAATTGTTAGAGTTAAATTATTAGAGTTTTAAGTTTAATTAGAGTTATATTATTTTTATATATTAAAAATTGTTTAACATAATTAATTATTAATAATTAAAATAACACTGGTTCTCTTGTGAATATTTACTAAACAATAAATATTATGTAATAAATAATAATTTAAGTAAATGATTATGATGATGATGATAAATAATAAATAATGATACAAACTAGACATATTATATATGTTTTCCATGTTTTCCAAACTGTCACTAAATGGACAAGAATTATATTTGATTTTAAATATAATTATATTCATTAAGTTCAATAAACAGCAATATTTAAGTATATTTAATATTTTTAATCACTATTTAATAAATATCACATAAGATTCAATATATAAAATGTATTTATTATCTATTGATTAAAAGATAAATATTATAATTTAATAAATTAAATGTAATATTTAATAATATCTTAATTTAAATACTTTTATGCCATCCTGTAGCCCTAAACCCCTTGTCTCAAATATTTATCCTAAAATGTCTTTGTTAGACATGAATACAGATGAATCAATATTTAAAGACTCTAAAGTAATGTGGAGTTATTTCACATTGAGCTCAGTCGTCTCTGATCTGAGACCCATGTGAGAAGACGGAGGAGAATCATCTGAGAAACAGCATCTTCTCTCAGCGGAGATCGTCACGAGGTCTGGTTTGAGGTTTCTGCAGCGACAGTGTTTTGGGGGGTCAAGGTCGGCGTGGAGGTCACGGCTCGTCTGGTCCGGGGTTTAATGATGCTGCCAATCAGAGCCGGCGTCTCACTGTACTTCCTGTCACTCGTGTGACGCGTCCAGAGCCCTCGCTGACCCTCACACATGATAATTGGCTGCAGACGAATGCGGTCACACCCTGCCCTCCGCTGACCGGCAGCTCGTTACCGGCGATCTGGAAGAGCGGGACGCAGTCGGACACACGACTCACAGCTGGGATCAAACACACAATTACTGTGGACTTTCACCAAACGAGCACACAGGACTGAGCTCATCCTGAACATCATCACACGTAACAAGACTTCATATAGAAGTTCATATGCATCTGTCACTGATCTATCCTCGGCCAGCTGATCCCTTCATGCTCCAAAAATAATGAGGGATTATATATGCCAGACATTTACTTGCAGATTTACTTACCAAAAATGAATTTTACTTGCAAATATCATGTGAGACGGACATAGTAAATACGGGATACTGTAACTGATAAGAGAACCGATGTTATTTTAATATTTCATATATATTATTATAGTATTTATTTATATTTAGAATTTTCAGTTTTCATTTTAGTTTAAGTTTTAATATTTGTGCTTTTGTCCTTTTCTTTTCAAAAATGTGCTTTTGTCATTTTTATTATAGAATTTATATTTTGAATTATCTTTTATTTTTATATTTTCAGCTTCATTTTCATTTTCATTTTAGTAATATTGTGTGTTTTTGTCATTTTTATTAATTTATTGTGTTTATTATTTCTGAAGTAGCTTTTATTTTTATTTTATTTTTCAGTTTTTATTTTCATTTTAGTTTAGGTTTTAGTAATTTTGTTATGTGCTTTGTCATTTTTATTAGTTTTATTATCATATTTGGATTTTAAATTAGGGTTTATTTTTATATTTTCAGTATTTTCATTTTGATATGTGCTTTTGCCCTTTTATTAGTGTTATTATAGTTTTATTATATTATACTATATAGTTTAATGTTTTATCTTACAGTTTTCATTTTTTAGTTACTCATTTTGGGTTTTTTTTATTAGTTTTTGTGTTTTTGCAATTTTTATTACTTGTATTCTAGTCATTATAAATATATTAATTTTTTATATTTTCATTTTCGTTCTTTTAAGTTTTACGCTTTTTTTAATTCAGTGAGATTTAAAAAATGTTTTTTTTTTATATATATTAATATATATATTTGTAATATATATATATATATATATATATATATATATATATATATATATATATATATATATATATATATATATATATACAATTTATATTCCTATTTAGCTTTATTTTTCCAGTTTTGGTTTTAGTAATTGAAGTAATTCAGCTTGTTGTATTTTAGTTATTTCTAATCTTTGTTTAGATTTAAACAATCTTCGTTTTAGATGAAAGTGACTCCACTGAAGTAAACCTGTGGACAGAGAATAAAGCCGCAGCTCTTTCTCTTCCTCGACTCGTTCGTTCTGAATTAAACAGCCGCTGTGATATTGCTCCCTAATTAAGCTTGGAGCATTTGTTCATTTCTCCAGGACTCAGCAAGTTTCTGCTTGTTTCTGCTTCAGAGGATGTTCAGCGTCACCCTGCAGATAAGCGTTCACATTTCCAAACGAACTAACAGCCTAATTAAACTATTTATATTCAGTTCTGCTGGTGTGTTGTGTCCTCACACCCGTCTGTCCCCCGTCCGCTTTAATATTCCTCACCACGGTACCGAGGGTAAGAGTTTAAACCCTATCTGCAAATCAAGAGCGGAGAAATATCAGAGAACATTAATGACACCCACTTCACACACTACATCAATACTCAGATGAAAGACAGCCCAACATGCTGCTTATCTCCTCTCACACAAAGGATTGTGGGTAAAAAGGCCACGTTCACACACACAATCTCTCCCATAATGCCTTGCGATGACTGCTAACCTGAATAACACACTCAGGTCTGTCTGCTAACAGAGTTTGGCTTCAAAACGCAGCTCTTGTCCCTCCATATCAACACTAAACCAGTCATACAGCTGCACTCACAAACATTCTCCAAATATTACATAATACAAACATAATATATCAGGATAGTAATATTGATGGAAATAAAAAAAAACTTGCTTCACTCAAATAAACACACTGGAAACCACATGACACTAAAAGCAGCTGAACTCATTAGTTTAAAACACATTATTAGTTTTATAGTCATTATAATCAATTATTAATAATCAATATCATGATGCACAGATGGATTTTTACTATTAGCCTACTGATTTTGTACAATGACAATTTGATCGATAATGACAACTAATGAGGCGTACACAACCATGCAAAACAACAAAAAAACAATATTTACTCAACATTTACTAAAAATACTGACATTTGAAAAAAGAATAATAATAGTAATATCCATTGACACATATGATAATAAAGATTGGCACTGATGCAGGTAGAAACTAATTAATAAAATCAAATTCAGCAAATATTGGCCAATATAGCGTTCAAAACTTTGGAGTCAGTTAGATTTTTTTTGTTTTTGAAAGAGTCCCTTCTGTTCACCAAGGCTGGGTTTATTTGATCAAAAATACAGTAAAAATAGTAAAATATTACTACAATTTAAATATCTGTTTTCTATGTGAATATCTGTTAAACTGTAATTTATTTATGTGATCAAAGCTGTATTTTTAGCATCATTACTCCAGTCTTCAGTGTCACATGATCTTCAGAAATCAGAATAATATGCTGCTCAAGAAACATTTCTGATTATTATCAATGTTGAAAACAGTTGTGCTGCACAATATTTTTGTGGAAACTGTGATGCATTTTATTTTTCAGGATTCACAGATGAATAGAAAGTTCAAAAGAACAGCATTTAGGCTGTTTGAAATGTATAATGTTGTAACATTATAACCGTCTTTACGGTCACTTTTGATCTAATGATTTAATTAATATGTACTTGATCAATAAAAGTATTAAGAAAATCTCACTGACCCCAAGCTTTTGATTTTTTTATTTGTTTTTACACCTCACCTCCTCTGCATGAATGTTTATAATGTTTGGTACCGCAGTAACTTTAACTTTTCCCAGAATACCACACACACACACACACACGGCTCTCCAGAGCTGAAGGACGTTTAGGACTGTACGTGTCAGTGAACGTGAGACGCCGCTGTCTCCAGAGCCGGAACATTCTGACTGTCTGTCACAGGATCCAGCGCTGTCTCTTTCTCGGTGTCTCCTCACACTCATCCGCAGCACTCTCTCTCACTCACTCACTCACTCCATCCTGAGGAACGCGAGCGTGAATAATCCTCCTCTCATCCCACATACCTGTTCAAGCACACACCGCGCTTCCAGATGCCTAAAAAAGACTCTGCTTTCACGGCTCCTGAGAGAGCAGCGCTTTATTGCTCAAAGTTTGCTCTTTTATAGCTCTGAGACCTAATGGAGTTTTCACTCGTGTGTTATTTTAAGTATCAGCTTCTCCTCAGATGCTTCTCCTGAAATTACAACCCCAAATCAGAAAAAGTTGGGACAGTATGGAAAACGCAAATAAAAAAAGAAAGTAGTGATTTCTAAATTTACTTTGACTTGTATTTCATTGCAGACAATATGAACAAAATATTTCATGTTTTTTCTGGTCAACTTCATGTCATTTGTAAATATACATCCTTTCCTGTCATTCAGACCTGCAACACATTCCAAAAAAAGTTGGGACAGTAAAGCATTTACCACTTTGTAATGTTGCCATTCCTTTTCACAACACTTAAAAGACGTTTAGGGACTGAAGACACCAAGTGATGAAGTGTTTCAGGTGTAATTTTGTCCCATTCTTCCTGCAAACAAGTCTTAAGGTGGGCAACAGTTCGGGGTCTTCGTTTTCGCATTTTGCGCTTCAAAATGCGCCACACATTCTCTATTGGAGACAGGTCGGGACTGCAGGCAGGCCAGTCAAGTACCCGTACCCTCTTCCTCCGCAGCCAGGACTTTGTAATGTGTGCAGAATGTGGTTTTGCATTGTCTTGTTGAAATATGCATGGACGTCCCTGGAAAAGATGTCTTCTTGAAGGCAACATATTTTGCTCCAAAATCTCTATGTACTTTTCAGCATTATGGTGCCATCACAGAAGTGCAAGTTACCTTTGCCAAGGGCACTGACACAACCCCATACCATGACAGACCCTGGCTTTTGGACTTGTTGCTGGTAACAGTCTGGATGATCCTTTTCTTCTTTGGTCCGGAGCACACGGCGTCCATTCCTCCCAAAAAATACCTGAAATACTGATTCATCTGACCACAGTACACGTTTCCACTGTGTGATGGTCCATCCCAGATGCCTCCGAGCCCAGAGAAGTCGACGGCGCTTCTGGACACTGTTAACATAGGGCTTCCTTTTGGCACAGTACAGTTTTAACTGGCATTTGTGGATGTAACTACGTATTGTGGTACTTGACAAAGGTTTGCCAAAGTAGTCCTGAGCCCATGTGGTGATATCGCTTATAGATGAATGACGATTCTTGATGCAGTGCCGCCTGAGGGATCGGAGATCACGGTTGTTCAGCTTAGGCTTGCGCCCTTGTCCTTTACGCACTGAAATTCCTCCAGATTCCTTGAATCTTTTAATTATGTTATGCACTGTTGAAGGTGAAATATCCAAATCTCTTCCTATCTTTCTTTGAGGAACATTGTTTTTAAACATTTCAATAATTTTCTCACGTATTTGTTGGCAAACTGGCGATCCTCGGCCCATCTTTGCTCCTAAAGGACTAGACCTTTCTTGGATGCTGCTTTTGTACCAAATCATAATTACAATCACCTGTTGACATCATCTGTTTCAAATCACATCATTATTTAACCAATTTACCTCATTACTAGCCCTAAATTGCTCCTGTCCCAACTTTTTTTGGAATGTGTTGCAGGTCTGAATGACAGGAAAGGATGTATATTTACAAATGACATGAAGTTGACCAGACAAAACATGAAATATTTTGTGTTCATATTGTCTGCAATGAAATACAAGTCAAAGTAAATTTAGAAATCACTACTTTCTTTTTTTATTTGCGTTTTCCATACTGTCCCAACTTTTTCTGATTTGGGGTTGTACAATGAAACGACGGTCAGATGAGTCAACTGATCGCATACAGTAAAATATTTTTCAAAGCTGTGAATAAAACAAACATTATTGGAATATGTTTTACAAGTTACAGTGTTTCTACTTCAAAATTCACTTTTAATTCAATGTGTTAGTTGCCATTTATTTTGCCATATATATATATATATATACATACATACATACATACATATATATATACATACATACAGTATATATAGCTTTTACTTTTAAATATTTTTTATTTTTAGCTTTTACCATTTTGCATTATCAGTTTTCATTTTAATTGTATTTAAATTAAAATATTAACTAAAATTACATTATTTTAGTTCAATTTTAGTAATTTTGTTGTGTTTTTGTTATTTTATTTTTCCATTTAGCTTTATTTTCATTTTTAGTTTTATTAAATTTTAGTACAGCAGTTTAAACATTTTATATATAAAAATGAGACACTGAGACCAGAAACTTAAGAAGAAACTCACTAGCCCTTTTCACACTGCACGTTGGTCCCGGAAAATTGCCGTAAAATTGCCGGAGTGCCTTCTGTGTGAACGCAAACACGTCCCGGGATTAATTCCGGGATTGATCCCGGGTTGAGGACCTAGTAACATTGCCGGGTTCAGTCCCGGAACGAGCGCTGTGTGAACAAAAGCCAGATCAATGCCGTAAAGGGTGTGTCGTAGTGATGACGCACTTTATCCTTCGACTGTTTTACCGGGTGTTTTGAAGGCAGATCAACGTTCACACGACGAAAAATGTGTAAACTGGAATGAAGCAGAGATCAGAGAGCTCCTCACTAGCCATGCTGAAGCTGAAATCGTTCGCCAGTTTAGTGAAATAGTGCGCGGCGCATTATACACGTCACATGAAATGTCTTTACGGGATCTTTACGGGTTGTGTGTGAATGCACGCACAGATTCCGGAAAATCACTGGCAGTGTGAATGCAGCAAATCTGACAATCCCGGGACAAATCACGGGACACATTTGGCTGTGTGAAAGAGGCTACTGAGAGTCTTTTTCTCAAGAGAACCAGGAAACTTCAGTGAAAGTCTATATTTTCTCTATACTGCGCTGAAATGAACACCCTTTTTTAACACACACAGACAAAGGCTCGGGACTCTGCTGTGCGTCAGATGCGTTCCTGACACACTGTAGGTGTTTAAGTATCAGCGCTGGATGCAGATGAGAGCAGAGTTTGATGTGACGGGCCACATGTAATCCTGGCCTGCAGCCGCGCAGTGGATCTGTGAGATGTTGACGGCATTACAGCAGGAATCTGAACTAACGTGACCGGCGTCTTCAGCCGCTAATGAGCTAATGCATTATGAAGGCCTCCGGCGAGAGGACAGACTCCTCCCGTTGAGCCATCACACCTCACGAGATACGCCCAAACTCAGTTAGTCATTATCAGAGGACCACAATCCTCTTAACACAACGCCTCGACTTCACACTCACCCAAAAAATAAAACATACCTCATCATTCACTCTCATGAAGTCTTAGAAAAAAGCACCAAATACAACCTGTATGTGATATGAGAGGAACAGAGTGAAATCTGAGGCAAAACACTGCAGGTGAAGAGGGTTCAACATTTTAACTAATAAACTGGAGAAAAAAAATGGTGTGAGATTTACTTTACTAGCAATTCTGAGTGAAATGGGTTTAAATTTCACATATAATTACAAAGAAACGGCAAGTAACACTGAATTAAATGTAAAATTTTAAAGTAGAAAAACTGAAACAGTATTTTCTCATGAAACATACTGCAATAATCTGTTTTATTTACAACGGATATCAAAAATTTCCTCAGTTGATTAATCACTTGAAGACAATTGTTGTGAAAAATGTACAAATAATGCATTATCTTATTAAAAATGTAGTCGTTTGCATACATTCTTGATTTTATTTAAAGGGCTTTACAGAGGAGATCCTGGATTTTACTTTTTATCACTAGACAAATCAAAAATACTGTCAACAGACAGAAGAAAACAACATTTACACCATGTTTTTAGGAATAAAATGTTGTATAAATCAGTGATACATGAACAAACCCCTCAGTAAAACCCTTCAGAATATAGGAATAAAACTGTACATTTTGGTGTAAGTGTTGCTAAAGTGGAGATAAAAACTCATTTTTAGAAACAGCTCTACAGATTGCAATTGAAATCTACTTAAATGTGTATTTTGGATATTTTCTTTCCACTAGTCTGAAAGAAGACATGTTATTGAACTAAAATAGACCAAAAAGCAAGAAAATAATGACCAGTGCATGGAAAAACAATGGCTTTAATATTCATCACCCCTGCAGAAGCTCTCAAATCTCATGTGTTCGAATATAAAAACTGAGCAAAAAACATTAGCATCATATTTGACTTAAATGTGTCTGTTCCTCATACAAAGCATCATATGACTTGAATTATAGCGCACAAACTATGACCTGTACGATATTTGAATTACACGTATAATGTGCTTTAAAGAAAAAAACAAGAACATTTTAAATTAGAAATTCAAAGTACACATTCCCATCGTTATCACAGCATAATCATATTGAGTCCTGTAGCTCAAGCAGCAGATCAGGGCAAGATCATGGGTGCAATTCCCAGAAAACTATATACACGTATAGCTTGAATGCAACGTGAAAGTGTCTGCCAACAGCACTGAAATATAAAATGCTTCTGGTATCTTCACTGAATGTTACATACTACATCTATTCAGGGAAGGAGGGCGTCTACTTCATTTGGAAACGACTGTGGTTCTCTGATACAGCGGCTTGTTTCCCTTCAGATACTCTGAGAGCTGAATTAAATCATTAAGATCCTGATGAAAGGAACACAATATCTGTAAAGAAGAGAAGCACAGTCCCGACTCAGCATGAGTACAGTCAGAATAGCTGAATACGGTCTAATTTATAAATAAAAGTGACTTCTCGTTGCGCTTTGAAGTGGAAGCTTTTGAAAAGGCTACAGATGCTCAGATGATCAATAATAACCTGCATTTAAGTAACTGGGTTACTTAATAATCAATCATCGCAATTATGTAAATCTAACAATTTCATGCATTTGGACGACCACAAACATAAGATACAACTGATGATTAGAAAAAATCTTAACATTTATCGTTTTATGCACCACAGAAGTAAGAAAATCATAATTGAAACGACATGATGGAGAGTAACACCCTATTTATTTTTTAATATACAAATCATTTAAGACTGGGGCAAATGTAATTTTAGTATAATTGAGATTTTATTAACATTTTGAATTAGTTTTTATTAGTATATATTTTTTCTCATTTTAAATGTTTTGTGTGTGTTTTTGGCATTTATTTTTTTCAGTTTTAGTATTTATATAGGAAATTAATTTCAGTTTTAGTATTTATAGTTAGTATTTTTTGTATATGTAGTACAGAGTAAAACTAAATAAAAATTAGATATTGCCTTGTAATAAAAAAATAAAATAAAAAAAGTATATATATATATATATATGTATGTATGTATGTGTGTGTTTAAATTTAATATTTTATTTTGTTTCAGTTAACATTATTTCAAGTAAAAGTGTTTTATGGTTTTATTTAAATTTTTCTACAATAACCTTGGACTGCTTATGAAAGCAAAATAATGACAAAATGTATTTTTGAAACAAAAACAGCTCACTGAATTGCACTAAAAATGCATTGCATTAACAGTGCTTGCATTTTTAGGAGCTGAAATTCTTTTTCGTTTCAAATACACTTGTCATTATTTTTCTTCCATAGATCGAACAAGTCAAACATTGTCTGGAAAAGCAACAATGGCATAAAGGACAGCACACGAGAGAGCAGCCGAGACACGGGCGATAATGGAGGTGTTAACTGTAAATGACACATGGATAGAGTATTGAGGGATCGAGGTGGAAGACAGACAGCATTACACACACACACACACACTCACACTCTCTCGCTCTTGGCTATTGTAGTCGAGGGACCAGCAGGACCCGTGATTTCATCCGCACTCTTCCACTGAAGTAGGTCAACCAGTGATAATGGAAGGGCAATGAGGAGCAAGTGCTCACCTCCTCCTCCTCCTCCTCCTCCCGTCTCACTGCCATTACAGCACAGAGAGAGACAGACAGGCCCCCTACAGAGACGCGTTACCCGCCAGCAGCCACAACACACCCGCGCTCCAGTCACAACACAGACAGACCGTCATTACCGCATCTCTACCTGCTCATCTGCATCAACACCAGAACAGCAAACAAACACAATGACTCACCAGAAACGCTTTACGATGCACAAACACCTTATGAGTCAAATCATAATCAGAAACAACCAGACTCTTACTGAACAAAAGTGTTTGCGTGTTATCATCTATGAACGGACCATTTGTTTGTTTTATTTGTATTAAGCTGCTTGTTCAGTCTATTTTTTTTTTCTTTTATCATTTATTTATTCCTTATTTATCATTTTTCATCATTTATTTATTCTTTTTATCATGATTTATTATTTTAAAATACAAAAAATATAGCATAAAAGAGGGATACATTGACAATTGTGTTTATTTTGCCATAATTTGTGTCATTTTGAGGGGTGACAACAGTGTCTGATTTATTGTGATGTTTGTCCTTCATTCTTGAGGATTTTAGGTGTTTCTCTCAGGTCCAAGTTAGATGCGTCTCTAGATATGGCTCTTTTTTAGGGACTTTTTTAAAGAAATTAAAACTTTTATGGATCAAGGACGCATTAAATTGATCAAAAGTGACAGTAAAGACATTTATAATGTTACAAAGGATTTCTATTTCAAATAAATGCTGTTCTTCTGAACTTTCTATTCATCTGTGAATCCTGAAAAATAAAATGCATCACAGTTTCCACAAAAATATTGTGCAGCACAACTGTTTTCAACATTGATAATAATCAGAAATGTTTCTTGAGCAGCAAATCAGCATATTATTATGATTTCCGAAGGATCATGTGACACTGAAGACTGGAGAAATGATGCTGAAAATTCGGGTTTGCTCACAGAAATAAATTACAGTTTAACAGATATTCACATAGAAAACAGATATTTAAATTGTAATAATATTTACTGTATTTTTGATCAAATAAACGCAGCCTTGGTGAACAGAAGAGAATACAAAACATTTTAAAATCTCTGAACATAAGAAACAAAAGAGCAAAAGGTGATGTGATGCAGTGTTTGTTAAAGGTTGAGTGTGGGCTGGTGATATATGAGATGTCTGAGTTGCTGATATCACTCCAGAGTCAAACGCATCTGACCCATCAGAACCAGCGAAACACACCAGTGACCAGTGGAAAATCTGCTTTACACACCGCTGGCTTCAGCTCGTCAGTCCCTCCTCCTCACTGTGACCTTTCAGCATCTCTCTTTCTCTCTCTGCTTCACAGCAGAAGGTGATTCTGTCCATCTTCTCATGCATAAGTCATTAGAGGAGAGGAAGACTCCTCTGAGGGATCCGGCCCTTCGCCACACAGATATCAAAGCTGACCTGAGCTTGCGTGCTCGATACACAAAAGCACAATCCTAATGCTACAAACCCACTGCTTATCGACCAGATTCTGCATTTATTATAACTGCAGTTTCCCACAAAGCCACCAACGGTAACATGTACCAAAAAAACAAAAACTCATAAATGCAGTCAGAATTTTTTTTTTTATTACCTCTGACACTAAACAGAACTGCTAATTATTTCCTGAACACTCCCAGCATCTTTCATTGGTCAGTCAGACAGATAGCCCCGCCCCCAAACTCACATGATTGGTTAATGTCAGGGCACACAAACAAGCGTTTCACTCTTAAAGGGGTGGTTGATTTCTCGCTCTCATTCAGATCATCTGCTCGGCTCCAACAATGAAATGTTCCTTTTATACACTTATTTTCACACAGCTATGAGAAGCGTTATACATGGACGCGCATGCGGTTGCTGTGCTGTATTAACAGCTTTAATCAGGATAAAACCATATATTAGAAGCTAACATAAGCAGTAGCATTTACAAATAACAGCATATCTAAAAGTATGAGACAACAACAAACAAAAAGCATACCATTGAGAGCCGTGCATGCACATGTTCTGTGCGATCCTCTTCACTAATATCATCTGCGTCTCAATCGGACTCAAATTGATAAGCAATATAGACGACGCCATTGTTTACAATACAACCGGAGCACATGCCGCTGAGCTGAGGGGCGGGACGTTTAGTTTAGCCAATCACAACACACTGGCCCAGCTAACCAATCAAAGCCCATCGTGTATTTCTGAGGGAGGGGCTTCATAAAACCAGGAACCAATCAGAGCGGTGTAGAATAAAGGTAAATTATGTGAAAAACAATGCGTTTTTTTAAAAACTAAGCATTAACACATGTTAGACTGCACCCCATAAACACAATCAAGCCTAGAAAAAAACAATCAACCACCCCTTTAAGAAGTCAAACTACCAATGATTGACTTCCAGTGGCTCTGAACACTGAACTAGTTTAATGACTTCAATCAGGGTTTCTGCAGGTTTGATGAAGGCAAATCTGAGACTTTTTAAAGACTTTTAAGACCAAGTAAAGAAAATTTAATGAATAAATTAAAGGGAATGCAATATGTCAAAGTCTAAAGATCCTAAATCAAGATATATCTACTTGAAAAGCAAATTGACAACATAAGATGTCTTGTTTTCTGAGAAATTGATCAAAATGTGAGTTTATGATTAAAACAAGAACAAATATCTGCCAATGGGCTCAGAAAAATCTACTTGACTTAAAGGGAAAACACATTTTATAAAATAACTTAGTTTTGTTTTTACAAGACTTTATTTTACAATTGACCTATCGGTAAGCCCCTCCCCTCGAACGCAGATGAGCCAATGGCAGTGGAGTATCACGCAAACCGGAACTCGGACATCTTTAGGTTTCAGCGCCATAGAGAAACACTGGAAGATCCGAAGGTTTTATCAGTTGAATGGTGTTTATGCTACAAAAATGGAAAAACGATGTGCCTGGGGTACTTGTAACACTGATTCCAGGTATCCTGAGAGGATGGGCAATGCATTATGCATTTAATTTATTACATTTCCTAAACCCAAACTAAACAGAGTAAAATGTCCCTAAGCATTCAACCCCAATCCCAATGAAGACAAAAACATTCATTTTCTGGTTGTCATACTCTCATTAAGTTACAGTTTTAATCTGCTCAAGCAGAACGTTAATGTTATCTTGTGCTTCAGCAAGGTATCACTGGCTAAAACTAGCTAACGTTAACGTTAGTGAGTCCATGCTAATGTACAAACCTAAATAGCGGACTGTTCTCACATCATGTACAGTGTAGGTCAAAAACACATAAACGAAGGTCTACATTTCAGTGCCTCTCCATATTAAACTGGGTTAAATGTAAATTACTTTAATCTTACCCTGCGGTACATGAACAGTGTTGACATCTTGGGACAAGGGTTTCACACTGACAGCTGTCATTGTAAGACAGTGAGCAGCTCCATTTGTTTGAGTGAGCAACAGTAACTAAGGGGAGCGGTGCTTACCAATAGGTCAGTTGCAATTTTGACCCTGGACCACAAAACCAGTCTTAAGTCGCTGGGGTATATTTGTAGCAATATGCCAAAAATCATTAGGACATTAAGTAAAGATCATGTTCCATGAAGATATTTTGTAAATTTCCTACTGTAAACATATCAAAACTTAATTTTTGATTAGTAATATGCATTGCTAAGAACTTCATTTGGACAACTTTAAAGGAGATTTTCTCAATATTTCCAGATAGTTGTATCTCGGACAAATATTGTCCTATCCTAACAAACCATACATCAATGGAAAGCTTGTTTATTTATATAGCTTTCAGATGATGCATAAATCATCTTATGACTGGTTTTGTGGTCCAGGGTCACAATTGTATCTTGATTTAAGGATGTTTAGATATTTGCATTGAAAAAATAAAAATACTGAGGAAGATATCAATTTTTTGAATGCATGCAACATTTAATGACATGATTTTATGAATTTCAGATCTGATTTAAGTCTCTAATTTGAGGAAGGGTGAATTAAGACCCACATGAACGCTGTGAAAACACTAAATTAGCTTTAAAATGATAAAATGACACATAAATCACGAGTCTGTAAGGACACTGAGTCTCCTGCCGGTTGGTATGATGCTCTTTCTGATATACGACGCGTCTCGTGGTGTCTCTCATTTGCTGGAAAAATGTTTGCTGTAATGGTGGTTTACAGTCGAAAACAGCTTTGGTTTGCTCCACCTCATTCTGCATCTAAACAGCTCGTTCCTCCAGACAGAAATTGCTCATTGGGCCAATTTAGGCTGCATGGCAAACACATTGAGTCCCGAGTTTCCACTGCCAATCACACCAGCAATTGTGGCTTTTCTCCTCTTGGCTTTGGGAACAGCGCTCGGCAGCAGAAGTCCTGAGCAAGGGATTTTGGCCAGTGTTTCATTAAGGGCTCGGCACTGGAGAAAAGGCCATTCTCATTAGGCTGACGGACTGTGAGACGCTCCCTAACCAGCGGCCAGACACCCTGAATATGCAGGAGCCGCTTCAGCCTGAGTTTGATTGATTGGGAGCGAGTTATCAGAAACTGTGAGCGAGAACGCCCGGTTATATCTAGCGTCTGCTGTTTAAGGTGCGATCATTGTAACTGACAACAAAAGCCCTTATTTCCTCTGATTGTGCGGTTTTGACTCTGGTGTACTCGCGCATTGTAATCAGCTCTTCAATAATCACGCTTTTCCTCGTCATCTGTCAGCATACATTTCCCACAAGCCTCTGATTCCCCCTGAAAGCGGCAGAAACCTGTCTGACGGGATGAAAAGCTTTCGTCTCTGCACCTCCTCGGTGTTAGCGTGCTCAAATATTTGACTCCGTCTGTAATCTGCAACCCTTACAGACGGCTTAAAAGACAAGCGATCTCTCCTGTCAAAGCAGCTGTTTAAAATACTCCGTCACCTTTTGATAAGATGGAAAGGATCTGAGATCTGCTGTGAGGAAGAGAAACATTTAATGGAACCGTTTCAACACCAGGACAGTTTACTTTTGTCCAGTAAGGGCTCAACAATAAGGATTTCTTTCTGTCTTGTTTTGTCTGGTTGGGCCAGTAGTTCAGATTACTTCCTGCTTTGCCAATAATTTAACTGGATGGTAAATAGATAAATAAATAAATATATAAATAAATAAATAAATCTTTAAATATTTTTAAAATAAATTAATTGAATTTAAAATTAATAAATTTTTAAAAAATAAATTAAATTAAATTAAATTTAAATTCAATAATAATTATAAAACTAATATAAATTGAAAATTAATTTTAGATGTAATTTTAAATGCAAATTTATAATTTTAGACATACATTTAAAATTGTAACATTTTAATTGAAATCTTCTAAACCACTATTTAAAATATTCTTTCACACAAATGTAATTTAATTTTCACATAAATTTAAAAGTGATCATGTTGATGTCATAATGTGAGTGGTGTCTAGTTACTGTTTTAATCCAATTTTTGTGTGAAAATGTCTAAAAATTATGAACAAGTCAATTTTTCAATTTTTTCAATTTCTAAATTATAATTTTAGACTTTTTAAATTTATTTTACAATTATTTAATTTTTTTTATTTATTATTACACATTTTTCACACAAATTTAAATGATCACGGTTTTCTTTTGTTTTGTTTGTTTTTTTGTTTTACAAATACATTTTGTAATAATAGCTGGAAATTACAGTCATTATAATAAAAAATAAAAAAACACTCAGAAATGACATCATTGTGAATATATTTAACTCTGCAAATGGAGTTACTGTTTTTAATCCAAAAAACTATATATGGAAAAGTCAAGAAAAATACCTTCCACACCTCAAAGGTTACATCAGCTATTATGAAGAGAAAAGATACAAGAAAAATCCCACACACTACCACAAATGGGATACCACATATTTATATGCCAGAAACATAATTATTGTTTTTAAGCAGTTACTAAGCAGTTAGAAATATAACAACAGACAGACAGACAAAGACACAAGGCCTCTGATGTAGCGATCGATTCCCTGCCGGTGTGAAGGTGACAGACACGCGTGCTGCGTTTGGGACACTGGGGCTTCAATTACTGTTCGCTGTCCTTCACAGGACCGACCCGCAGAACCACAGCAGCGCCTGGCAGCTGGGCATCAGCGTTACTGCCCCGTATCCCCCGCCACCGGCCCGGACAGCTGTGATTAATGCGCTCGCTGCTCCAGTGAACAACATAACTCCTCAAACCAGCTAACATTATCATAACACTTCACCTCCAATCCTAATCAATACCAACAAGATTTATGGGGAGCGGCTGGCCAGAGACAAAGTGTGCCACCAATACAGCTCCACACACTTCCAAACAGACCAAGACTTCAGAAGATATAATGAGAAACATTAGAGACTTCATTTGTGCCATAACACCTTTTCATTTTTACGATCCGTCAGAACGTGAAATGGTATTTTCTTTGTGGAAAATGCATTTTCAGGAGATTATATTTCACCATAAAGCTCTTAATGCAGATTAAAGCTGCTGTTATTTTGTCATTTCTGTGATCAATGTCTGTTTCTTGTTCCCTTTTCTCAGTCTTGCACATTACAGCACATTCGCAATGCCCTAAACATCTCCTATATATTAAAATATAATATTATATTTAAATAATATTAAATAAAAAAAAAATATAATTATGATAAAATGTTAAAATATATTTTATAATGTATATTATAATTATAAAAATATTCTTATATATATATATGAATAAATGTTCTATTTTTTATCATATAAATTATAATGTAATTATAAAAATATAAATATACTATAATATAATATAATATAATATTTATAAATATACAATTTATATTTTAATTTCTCATTTTAAATGTTTTGTATTTATTTAATATTAATTAAAATTTATTTTTATTACACATTTTTTCACGCAAGTTTAACTGGTCAAATGTTTTATTTACTAAGAAATTTTGCAATAATAGCTGGAAATGATTCCAGTGTCACATACTACAGCAGATTCTCAATGCTTCTTTAGATGAAAAATTAAGTAGCATCATGCAACATAATTTGATCGATATTTCTTACATAGTTTTGCGCATGAGTTTCTTGCAGTAGACTTGCAGTCGATCTAGGTAATTTCTCAAGCTTCTACCACAATGAATCTGCACTAATATCAAAACAAAAAATATGCTTGGTGCTTTCTCTTATTTATGGATTTTTCTAGACTACATAGACCATTTATTTTGCCGTTTCAGCACATATCTTCACCTCCAGAACATCTCTTCTCCATAATATAAAACACAGTGCAGTAAAGCCTTAAAATAACACCTTTCAGGATGTATAAGTGTTTCTCTTCCACCTCATGGCCGTGATGGTCTTCCATACATCAGGTGTGGACTCATATCTACTGTCAGAACAGCACAGATGTGCAAACAAAAGCCACATCTCCGCAGACGACGACACATCCAACGCTCCAAACTGACACACAGTAAAACCGCAATTTTGCACAAATGCGTCTCCAGGCGGCCTTTGAGATTTCTGTGACTAATCAAGCGAAGGGAAGAGTGTGAGCACCATCAGCCGCTCCGGACGGAGGTCTGGAAATCCTCTGAAATGGCCAAGCGCTGCATTATTTTCCTGCAGGACAGCGTGGAGCCGCTGGATAACCTGACGCCAACCTTCAGCCAAACTCTGAAACCAGGCTTAAGTGACAGCGTCCATTAGGAGCGTCCCGCTCCGCAGAAACTGTTTTTTTTTCCAGAAAGCAGGCGCCACTTTTACCGCACCTTTTATGCAGCCGTCAGGCCCAAACTGGGAGCTGGTGCTCAAATATGCAACGAGCGGATGTTATAAAATCCATCTCTGTATCTAAAGAGAACCAGCAGCTTTAGTGGCATCAAAACTTTACAAGATACACAAGTAAACTAAATACTCATAAGAGCAGTATATGATCATTCTCTGTCTGTAAAATAACTAGCATTTTTAAAATATCTTAAACAAATTATGATAAAACAAAAATCCAAGTGAAAAACAAACAAACATGCGTACTTAAAGGGACAGTTCACCCCATTCTGATATGATTTATTTAGAGTCAATTTGCTCCAAACCTGTATGAAAAGATAATATTTTGACAAATGCTGAATGTTGTTTGGAGCCTAAAGATATTCAAACAAGCAAATAAATAAATAAACAACTTATTTATTTATTAAATATTATATATTACAAGCTATTTATATATCTGTAATATATTCTTTTTTTTTTTTTTTTAAATTTAATATAATTTTATAAAATATAATTTTAGAAACCTTGCTTCCTTTCTCATTTTATAAAATATCATATTTTTAAATGATTTAAAACATATTATTCATTTCATATTGTTATACATTATTCACACACAAATTAAATTGATCAAATGTTTTCTTTAAAGAAATTTAACAAAAAATATAAATATATTTCACACATGAATTTAATTGATCAAATGTTTTTTTTACAAAGAAATTTAAATAAATAAATAAATAAATATTTCACACATTAATTTAATTGATCAAATGTTTTCTTTACAAATAAATTTAGCAAAATATCTCAATTTTACTAAATTATAAAAATCTCTTCGTTTGGGTGTACTGTCCCTTTAAATTAGTTTTCTCATGTCTTTCTTATATTGCGATGCATCACATTTCAGATTTACTCAGTCAGTCAATCTCTTTCAGTCTAACCGAGTGGTGAGAGTGAGAGTGACCTGCAGTAAGGATCAGAAATGAAACATCTCTCTGCTCGTGTGCAATGGAGGAGAAGTTTTCATCAGGCCTCAGTAATGAGCCGAGACGTCAACAACACAACAGCAGAACCTCTCTGGACCACATGAGTCTCCTTCAAGACTGCATCAGCATTACCCACAACTACAGCAAACCGAAGAAACCTCATCAGAACCCCGGAGGAAATAAGAGGCTTGCTCCAGATTCTCTCAGATTTGGAGAAGAGACTTGTTTCATAAGCCACGATTCGATTTAAAGCAGAAAGATCCTCGATGACGACTTGTTTTGGTTCCAGCTCAAGCCGTTGATTCATGACGGGTTTGATAATTACATCGCCGATTGTGTTTATGCAACACATTTAGCGGCACATCCTTCAGTACAGGAAGCTCATCAAACACATCTGCTCCTCAGACAAACACACACCAGCAACAGAAGACAGAAACACGCAGCCATTTGTCTCCTCTGAAGTGTGCTCTTGAGATTATTACATTTGAAACAGGTGAGATTGATAATAACCCAGGGTTATTTCCTCAATAACTAAAACTAAACAAACTAAAAACATGTTTTAGTTGAAATCAAATAAACTTTAACTAAAATGAAATCAAAGATAAAAAATAATACAATTTCAATGAATAAATACTATAGAGATGCATACATGTTTTAAATATTTATTACAAATATGATTATAATATAATATTTTTAAAAAGACAAAATACAGTTACTTTTACTAAAACTAATAACATAATTCAAGATATTAATAAAAACTACTAAAATTAAAAATTAAATAGTTTAATGTATATATATATATATATATATATATGTGTGTGTGTGTGTGTGTGTATTAATAATATAATAATAATAATAATAATAATAATAATATATATTATTATTATTATTAAAAAACAAACTAAATGAAAAGGAAAATAAAATAAGCTGAATTTGAAGTATTAAATAACAAACTATATAATTAAATTATAAAAAAAAAAAAAAATATATATATATATATATATATATATATATATATATATATATATATATATATATATATATACAAGTAAAACTAATTAAAAAAATAGAAAAGACAATTAAAATTAAAGTGTTAACAGAAAACATAAAAATAAAACCTAATTTAAAACATTAACAAAAATTATTTGAAAAACAACAACAAATATGTTAATTGAAATTAAAATAAATAAATAATTAAATACCTAAAAATAAATAAATAAAAAACACTAACTAAATGAAAATGAGAAATGTTATAAATGACTTGTAATAAATTATGTTTTAAATTGAGGTACTAAAACTAAATAAAGCAAAACACTTAAAAGAAAAACGGAAATGACAAAAACAACAAAATAAATTGTAAAAAAAAAAAAATTCTGTTTTCGCCTTCATTTTTGTCAATTCAAAATATGAAGAAAACCTCTACATCAAAGATACTAAAACAGCACCATCTCAGCGCTCTCGGATCCTGTGGAGACGGCTCCTTCAAGACGAGGCTGTTTTCCTCCTGAAGATCGGCGCTCGGGTCGTGTTATATAGAGACGGGGCGAGGGCAAAGGTTAAAGTCATTACAGACGGGGCGGTGCGGCGACGCCCCTAGCTCTTCTTCCCCCCGCTTTCTCTTACTGCTCTATTTTTGATGAGTACAGGGACTCGGAGAGCTAGCTCTGTGGCGTTAATATTTCATACAGCCATGCAATAACACCGACAACATCTTCCCCTCCTGCCATGGCCGACGGCGACGGGCCGCAGCGGCGCTCAGCTCGAGGAGAGCAGGTGTAATTTGCAAATGCTAATTGAACTCGGGCACGGGTCAGCGAGCTTCCCTGTCTCCTCACAGCTCGACACACGCGGGCCGCCGATATACGCCAAACCTGCCAAAATCCCCTCATCTGTGGGCCGGGCCGTCCAGATGCACTGGCAGATCAGACGAGTGTCATCCCAAGAAAACAAGCACATTTCTGATCTAATCTCATTTTTCTCATCATCTCTAGATAATTAAGTCTTTTTGCTGTGGTTGTTCTTCATCACGGTTCAGCAAACACTGTCTCCAAATCATGAGCGCGACATATCAATTATGAAAAAAAAAATCTCAATCATCTTTAAAACTGAAGATCTTAATTTCTGCGCCATTTCTACCAAGTCGTCAAGTTTTGAAATGCTTTCCCAGTCTGCCATTGGTCGAAACAAAAAGGAAGCCCCGCCCCCAGACTCACGCCATTGGATGAGGTGGTTTATATGTTGGACTCAATAGTTTTCAGACTGACACAGAGACCTGGAGGGTTCATAAACTGCATTAGCACAAGCCTGTCAATTTCTATCTGTTTCAAGATCACCTCTCAAAGGAAGAAAAATAAAGATCTGTGAAGCTTTGGTCTCTTGTGATCCATATACAGCACCTGCCGCAGTATTTCAATTACTAAAAACAGAGGGACATTCAAAACACAACGTAAAAAAGTGACATTAGAAGTGATATTTAAAAATCTAATTCAATATACATTTTATTATATTAGATTATATATCAAATATTTATTATGAACATTATATTCATAACCAATAAAATGACAAAAATACAACAAAATTGTGTTAAAATGAAATTAGTTCAAAAAGAAAAGAAAAGAAAATATAAAAAATTAACAAAAACTTTTATAAACTAAAACACTCTGAACAAAAAATCTGAACAAAAAAATTCAAATAAAATATAAAAACAACTTTAACTTAAATGTATTTATTTCAGCTAGGCAATATTTCTCGTTTTCTTTTAGTTGGAGTTCTAAAATAGCTAAAACTAAAAACTAAAACTAATATATAAAAACATAAAATACTATATTTTTTTAAAAAAACTAAAAAATTAGAAAACTAAAATTAAAGTCAGTGCATTAAGCATCTTCTTTATAGCAGTGTCCTGTGGAAAACCTTTAACGTGAAACTCGTGTGTCATGTTCATATCGCTGGTATACACTGTGCATCATGTACTGAATTTAGTCTTTTAATATCACTTGTTTTAGTTGTGTGGCATGAAAACTATGAATCCAGAAAACAAGGCATTTCCCAGGCTGGATTCAGATCTGCCACATCTGACAGTCACTCAGTAAAGCCTGTATACTGTTATTATGTTTTCCTGTAAATAATCATTCCAATAAAAATGAGAGCAATAAAATGAGTGAAGAGAAGCGCTTCCAGGTCGAAGCTAATGCAGGTGAAGAGGTCACGGATGCATCAGTCTCACATTGATCATCATTAGTGTTTACGTCTAGTGCTCTAAAAACACATACTAACTCACATGAACGTTATCAAGACAATGCAGAGATTATAGATTCAGTGGCAGGATCAGATTTTATCGCCTGAAACATGCTGCGACTTATATAACACAATTAATGTTCAAGCAAGCAAAACATGTGCAAATTTGGATTCATACTGAATAAATATAGGTATGTAAACACAAGTTTATTTTTATATCCAATTTTCCACACTCCTTTGGTTTCAGTTTTGCTCTTCTTTTTTAATTCAATTTTTTTTAAGCTTGCTATTTATATTAAACGTTGCTTATAATGAATGCTACTATAATTTATTTTTGTTTTATAATTTTTCATTCGTGTTTTGTTCTGAATACTATTAAATTAAAATGATTTACATGTTCACAGTGTTTACAATTTGTGTAAGTGGTGTGTTTTATTTAATAGAATTTTACATTTACATTATGAATTTTATTTTTTACAAATATTATATTTGTATTACAATATTTAAAAAAAACTAATAAAATAACAAAATGACAACACACAAAATTAAGACTTTAAAATTAACAAAACTAATAAAACTAATAAAATGTAATTCAAAATATTAAAAACTATAAAAAAACTAACATTTATTGAAATGCAATTAAATAAATAAAAATATTAAAAATATTTAAATAAAGAACATCAACTTAAATGTATTTATTTATATTTTATATTTACTATTTACTTTCATATATTATAATATATAAAATTAATTATATAATTAATAACAAATGTAAAATTTAATATAAATAAAAACAAACTAAATGAAAAGGAGAAAGATTGGAGAGCAGGTTTAGCGAATTTAGTCTTCTCCCAAAAATATAGCTCATGACATTTACGTCGCAATACGAAAATAATATTCATGAGCAAAGTTTAAAAGTGATATATTGCTTACCCTATGCTCTACAGATCATTTCTATGCCCTGGATCATGTTTGCATTTGCATAATAAATAAAAATACTTTCATTACACATTACAAGTAGGCAGAATTGCTGATTGAATCCAAACTGGCGTGCCGAAACATTTCTATCAGAAGCGTTTTAATTACAAAACTCCTCACAAATAAAACGCCAGCATCAACACAGTTCAACTGAGTAGGCGTTTTCAATCAGAGAAAGGGCTTTTTCTTTTGTTTGTCATTAAAGCAGCTCTTCAAACACTCTACGGAGCTGTGATTCCCAGTAATGAGTCCAGTTTCTTGGCAAGCTGAGCCGAGAGCTCGCGATAAGAAGAAATAGACGTTGCTTCTTGTATTTCCAGCGTTTCTGCTGTGTGTGTCCTGCATCCTGAAGCAGCGGTCAGCGGTAAATCCTCATTATTAATGCTCGACGTGACACGTCAGGGTAAAACACGGGTCAACGGCGAATTTAAAACACGGAGAAGTCGTATATCAGTCCTCGCGTCTCACGCCACATGTTGCGTCGCGACCCGGCTTTAATTAGGGTCAAACGTCGCTGCCTGTATTTGTTTTGATTTGTGAGATTTATACATCTTAATTTAGCAGCTGGTAAACACGCAGCAGACGTTCAACATGCTTAATTGTTGAGAAGAAATGTGTTTCCCATGCGAGAGAGGGAAACCTGTGAGTCAGCTCTCAGCAGACGGCAGATAAACATGAATTTATCGCGGCTATTTCAGACAGATAACGCGGCAGCCAGTCGTTTATATACTGTAGAGTTGCATTGAACGCACATTCTCAAGCTTATCTATTCGGCCTCCTTCATGTCAAACGCACCTCGCTCGTGTAAGCTCTGCCAAGCGTGCCGTTTCATCTGAGAAATAAAATTATTTTTAATCAGCCAATAGAGTCAATAGGGCGTATAAAACGCTTGCTGTCAATATTCGCATCCTCCAGAATGAGTTAATGCGCAATGCTGATCTGCTGGCGATAAACACGCCTGCTTATTGTTCATATCTGCGGCGATGCTTATCGATTCTTTCACACAGCAGTTTATGTCCAGTCATTCAGTAAAACAACGGCTTATCATTATCATCTGTCATAGACGCGAGCCAAGAGAGCCGTCAGCACTAATTCCTGCTCTTCAGAGGAGAACACAGATTCCTCTCATGCTACCGGATAACTAGAGAAATACTGTCTTCATCAGAGATGTATTACTAGTTATCAAACCTCTAACACTAAGTATTAAACACCAATGATTCCTCCAATCATGCATCTCTCAAAAACACCAGAAAATGTTCTCAGTGCAACACAACGTCCTATAAACATTAAATTACAATGATCACAAGAACTTTATGAACCAATATTTTATAGAAACTCTCCTCACTGGATTCATATTTTACTGAATGAAAATGCACTTGAGACATACGGTCCATTTAATTGTCTTGTCTCGTCTCTTTTTTTGGTCATTTCTTATCTTAGGTCATAAGAAACTGAATTCAGGCACATAACACTGAGCCGACCCCATCACAGTCTTGTGAAATTAAATCTGGCATGTCAAACATGTTATTTTAGGATTATTTGTATGCTATTATGGCATTTATTAATATTTAGTTTTAGTAAATGTTACATGCTTTTGTAATTTTTATATTTTTTGTCTTTAGAATTAATTTATTTTATTTGACATTTAGTTCAGAATTAATTTAGATTTCGATTGCAGTTTTTAGTTTATTTTTTTATTTTTCAATTTTATTATGTGCTTTTTGTCATTTTTGTTATATTTTATGTTACTTAGGTTTATTTTTTTTTATTTTAGTTCGGTTTAAATTTTTTTGCTTCAGCTTATTTCAGTTTATCTCAGTTAATTGCTTTTCCACCTGATATTTATACTTTATTTCAGTTTTATTTCAGCTTTCATTTAATTTACATTTTTATTCCTTTTTTTATTTCTATTTAGATTTATTTTATTTCAGTTGTATTAATTTCAGTACTTTAACCTTAACTTTAGTTTAATTTATAATATATTTAATTTAATAAACATTATATATAATAATAATAATAATAATAATAATATATACTATATTTAATATATTTAATTTATTTATAATTTATCTTTTATAATAAATTTAGTTATTTGCAATTTAAGTTTTTTAATTTTAAGTTTTACATCTAATATTTATATTTTATTATTTCAATAACAATAGCAAATTTTGGTTTTAGCTTTTGTTTTTGTCTTGGTTACGAACAAAAAAACTGCTACATAAAATGTTTTGCCATTATAATTGTGAGATGTTTTTTAAAACTTATTTTGTCTTGAATTGCACGCCATGCACAAGACACTGCAAAAGACTTGAGCACAGTGGTCCAACACATCCACACAGTACATGTTTACATAATAAAACAACGCAAATCAGCACAAAACCACATTCTGTGTGAACACCCCCTGACTCTACAAATCATGTTTTTATGTTTTATATTGCATTATTATTCATTTTTACTTCCACATACTGGATTTTCCCCACAGCCCAGGGCTGAGGAGCAGGCCTGCATCTGTGAGGGGTTAACCAGCGCAGTTAAGGGTTAAAGGGCTGGTAAGTGGCTCCATTAGTCGGGCCGAGAGGTTGGGAGAGAGGAGCCCAGGAGACGCTGCTCTGAGCGCAGGAGGAGACGCTGTAATGAGCGCGTTCACAATGACCGACGCAGCCACCGAAACGTCCAACTGAGGCACCAGATGCAGTCGGATCGCGGCCAAGGAGCGTGAGGGGAAAGCAGGCTCCTGCAGGATGTCAGAGCAGGAAATGAAGCGTCGTTCTCTCGGCTTCTACTGTCCGCTTTTGGGAGGAGACCAAAACAACAATCTGCGTATGTGAGTTGGATAAAGGTCTCCGAACTGCTTGCTGATGCCTCCGGGCAGGTTATCAATTTGTTGACAAGCGCAGCCCATTTTAGATCAGCCTCACCTCCTGCTCTGTTTCCTGTGCTCCAGGTTCGAGTAATGAAAGCCACGTGTCCCCGGGGTCCGGTCATGTTTGCACTCACTCAGGCCTGCAGACGGGCCTCATCTCAGGGCCTGTCAGTCGTCGACCGGGACGTTTCTCTCATTAGCACCTCTTTACACCCGTCTACAGGAGCCCTACTGACCCGACAGACCCAAACCACCAGAGTTATCACTGTTAACTAAAACCATTAAAACATTTTCCATATTTAAAATAAACTTCAACTTCAGAAGTAAAAACTTTTTACATTTTATTTTATTTCTGTTGGTTGCCAGGGCAACATTTCAAATTCATGTAGTTAAAGTTGAAGCGCTCAAAATAACTAAAACGGTAAAAAAAAAAACATTGTTATTTGACATAAATGTTAACTTTAAGGCTTTTCTTTTTAGTTGCAAATGCAAACATTTTCTAATTTTCATTTAAAGTACTGCAATAACTAAAACTAAAACAATTTTAAAAAATCTATTTGAAATAAGCGTGTAAACAATTAACTAAATATTTTTAAAAACTTATTTTATTTCAGTTAGTTGCCAAGGCAACACATTTAATTTTCATTTTGTTTAAGCTAAAGCACTAAAATAAAACAAAAACCTTTTTTCGTTATTTGAAATAAAATAAACGTTAACTTAATTTTTTTTTTATATTTATTTTATTTCAGGTAGTTGCCAAGGCAGCATTTCAACTTGTCAAAAGTATTAAAATTACTAAAACTACAACTAAAACCAATAAATATATCTCTTTTTTTAAGTGTTTCTGTTATTAGTGGGGGGGGTCAGTTAGTTTCCAAGGCCAATTTCAAAGCTGAAGTACTAAAATAACTATAATAAATAAATATAGGCATATAAAAAAAAAAAAAAGGACAAAAACAATAAAATTACTAAAACTAATTTTTTTTTAACTCAAATTAGAAAATGGATAAAATGAAATCAACTAAAGATATGACTGAGAACTACAATAGTATATGAAATGACAGTAAAATAAGACACGGATGCACCATGTGGCTTCTAGAGCGTCTGTCTTTGAACTGTCCTGCTCTGTCAGGCCCAGCGTCCGGAGCGGGACGCGCCGTGGAGAAACACGCGTCAGAAGACAGAAGCGATGGCCCCGCGCTCATTAATCGGGCCCCTGCGATGACCCTCTCAGCGCTGCTGGCTCTCACCAGCTGTTTCTGCAAAACACCGCTATTTCATTTTTTTAAGAGCTCCACCTATTAATCTCTGAATGCGACGCTGGTGATGGCGCTTCAGACGAGCGGACGATTTCATCTGCTAATTAACGGCTTTAGTTTCATTTGCAGCCTCGGCGGTCCGTTTTACCAACAGAGCTTTCAGCACTTTTGCCAATTAATAGGAGACGTCTCAATTCATTGGTTTAATAAATGTGTTAATTTCACGAGCAGGAGGCAGAAACAACGACATCATAGGAGATAAATTCGCTCTGATTGAATTTTTTTGCATTCTGGCTGCAGCTTAACTGTACAGGACTGGAAATTCATTAGAAAGCTTAATCTGGGTTTGAAAAGCGTGCCTGCCGATGACGGCCTGTGTTCAAACGAGCGGCCGGATTGGAGAAGACTTTTCCTATTACTGAACCGGGCCCTTCAGAAGCACAGCCGCTAATGAACCTGAACGCCTCTATTATTAAGTTACCACAGAAAATCCTCAAGGCAAATGTTCTTCTGGTCTGTGAAGGAAAACATCTTTACAAGATAATGGCCTTTCCTCTAATTACAATATGTGTAAGCGCTTGTGCTCGGCGCGGGACCTCTTCCCTTTGAAGAGTGTTGGGTCGCCGCTCTCCATCCGTTTCTATTTCCAGCTCCTCAAATCTCAGAAAGGAAAAGGAGAACAAGAGAGAGGACTTTAATAAAAGAAGATGACAGAGTAAGAAAGGCAGCGGTGTCTGTTTCAGCAAAAGACTCACTCGATGGCTGGCAGCTTGAAATATATATCCATGCTGAGTTTAAGAGTAAAACCATTATTTTAATAAAACCACTGTATCTCACAAATGGCCATAGATGGGGGTGATACATGTCACTGATATTATTAAATTTGCTTATATTTCTAGCTGTCAGCCAATGAGACTAATATATATATATATATATATATATATATATATATATATATATATATATATATATACATATACATATACACATATATATAATTTGTATGTAATTTTAATATTACAAAAATATGAATACTGTTATATAATTTTTATATTATACCATAAAAATGATTTAATAGTATTCTTTTTTATATGCAGTTTTTTTTTACAATTACATATGTTATATACACAATAATTAAATTAATATTATAAATTATATTTATATTTTTAATATTTAAAATACATTACAAAGTACAATGATATATATTGTAACGGAACATTACACTTTGACGCTGTCAAATTTTCATTTACTTTATCACCTTCAATGAACAAATAAGTAAAATAAGTAACGAATTTTCAAACCAATTCATTATGATAATTATCCTTATTTATTTATCTTAACGAAAATCATAAAATATGATGATGGAAAAAAGGGCGTGGTCTGAAAAAGGAGACAAAAATAACAGGTAGAGAAGAGGAAGGAAGTAGAGTCACGGAAGTGAGAGCCAGGTGGAAATGGCGGTGCAGTTGCATGGAATACTTGTGGTCGTCTTTGGAGAATAACCGTATCGCTTGAGTTTCAATCCTCAATCTTTGGATGTGTCAGTCTCGGCACAAGGAGAAGTGAGGCAATCGAAACGGTAAATACCAGAGTTCATCGGCACGCCAAACGGGTTTGGGGATTTTACTTCTACTCCCTTTTAACTCGACTGTTGGCCAAGTTATTCTTGCGCACAATCCCTCTTTGAATCTCAAAATAAGACGAGATCAAATGGCACTGTTTCCACGCTTTTAAAGCTGTTATCGATCTCGCATCCCTTCATAAAATGTGTAGGTCCTAGCCCTAGACGAAAGAAGCCAGATATATATCATTTGTTTTTGGAAAACTTTGTTTGATTGATTATTTCTACTTTTATTTTCTTCATTATGAAACTGTGATCTAAAGTATTTTTGCACTTGTACTGTTTTCTATGAATGTCCAGAACTAATTATTTTGTTAATTGTATGCAAGAATGAATTGAAATAACTCTGGATTTCGAATTTGTTCTGGAGAGTCCTTTATTTGTAAGCGCTGAGTGGGGTCATTATACATACATATATATTTTTTTCGACAGTTATTTAAACTGTCTGGCGCCCGAACGAAAACTTTAAATTGGGTGGCCTCGCTACAGAATGGCGCCCGAACAGGGACTTGAACCTTGGACCCTCAGATATAAATATATAAAAATGTAAACAAATTAATATAAAAATGCATAAAAACTTTAAATATAAACAATGTATAATATTAAATATATTCCTTCTTTTTAAAAATATTTCATTTTATCAAAATAATTGAAACACTAAATAAAATGCTGAGAATCCTATCATTTGCATGCAGACACTACATGAATGATACTGCATCAACAAAATAAATATTGATCTGGTTTGCTGAAGTCCTCACATGGGAAAACGGATTTGATGGAAACCTATGTAGATTTCAAGGGCACCAGGACGGTCTTTATAGTCTCTGCGTTAACAATATTACTATCAACAACCTTCATTTCATGTCATTTTCTCTAGAGAGGATTCATATCTCACCAGACAGAACAGAACATCTGACTTCTCCCTACATTTTCACGTTCTGTCCTCCTTTGTAACGATGTGAAGAAACCGAGAGAGAAATTCAAAAGGGTGTGAAGAACTCGAGTGATTCATCGAGAATGTAATGAAGACATCTGCGTGTCAGATTTAAATGAGACACTACAGAAACACATCTTTATCCTCCGGGACACAAACGCACTGCTGCACGTCCACCAAACTCCTCAGTGAGTTTTTCCTGACATTCCTGGAATGATAAACATCTAAATTGGGCTTCTGTTTACTGGGATGAAAGGTCATCTTGTCAAAAGTCTGGGATTGCTCACAAAGCCCTTGTTTCTGACAGATCTCCACCCCCAAATGAGCCATAATCTCCCTCTTCACCTCCTAAAGCACTCTATCTGAGAGAACAGAGGAGGCAACAGCCCCGCGGCGAACCCACACACAAACACACGCTTATCTAAGCATCTAAACGAGGGCCTACCATTGACTTTTCATACAAAGCCAATTATATTGACTATTGTATTGAGCTTTTTTGGGGCACAAATTAAAATTACTTCATTTTTTTCCAGATTTTGCTCACTTCTGGGACCAAATTTGTCCCCAACCTACAGCTAAGTAAACACACACACACACGCTCATTCTTCTGCCCATTTCCTGGTAATGGCTTTTTAAAAGAGGGCACTGAAAGCTTTCTCCTTCCTCTTGTCAGGTTTGTTTAAGTTAGTTAATTAGTACACGTCTCTGCCTGTCAAGCCGCTTCCCCCCGGTATTCACAGTTTTCTTACGGGACAGACGCGGCTCAGGAAGGGCTGTTTTGGGTTTGCTGACGGAGCACCTCAGAGATCAATCGAGAAACGGCCGATAGGACTCGAAACACAAGCTGTAAACTGACCCGCCGGAGACCAGTTCATTTATATCTCAACTGTTTCTCCTACACAGAAGTTAGATTAAACAGAGACGTTTTTTACTGATTGTTCTTTTGAGTCTAAAGACTTCATATCAATATGAACTCAAGCATTTCTCATCAAATGATCTGAGCTGCTATCCATATTCATTTTATAGTTCTATATTCTTAACATGTTAAATGTTTAATTTGTATTTCTTCTAAAGAATTTCAGAAGACACACGAGACGATATTGATACTCAAATAAAACACTTTCTAGTCTGCTGAGCCCATGAATGAGAATTATATAATAAAAATTATGATAAATAATTTGGTTTCCTGTTTTTATTATTACTTTTAAAAAATTACTATTTGTATTAATAACAATAATAATTAATAATACATTTTATTACATATTAACAATAAATATATAAACTGAAATAGAAAAAATAAAATAATTCATAAGAAATAGTGACGACAATAATAATAATAAATAATAGATATACATTTAATTATAATAATAATGTATTGTTATTAATATGTAATAAAATATATTAATTATTATTGTTATTAATACAAATAGTAAGAAATAACAGAAAACATAACATTTAATAATAATAAAATTTGTACTATTGGTATTAATAATACATTACATATTAATAATAAATTATTATATGAATAATATATTCTTATTATTATCATCATCATACTATTTCTTGTTTTTTTTACTATTGTTATTATTATTATTATTATTAATAATAATAATAATAATAATAATAATAGATTCATGTCGGTGCCAATAGCCTTGTGGTTAGAATCCGACCCGAGTTAGAATCCCGTCTCGTGGTCCTATGCCAATCTCGCTCCCCTATATACACTATATACACACACACAACATTTTTCTCTAGTATTGCATCTGTAAATGCAAGCAATAATGTCCATTCAACAAATAACATTCTCTGAAATAGGGCCTAAAAACACTATAAAAGGCCAATATGTCATAGTTTCTCTTTTTAAAGTCCAAGCCTGAAATGATTTTGGCTAGTTTGAAATGTATATTGATTTAGCACTCGTGGCGATGTGAACTGACAGGTTTGTTGTAAGATCAAGGCACAGATGTACGGCCCGCGGCGGCTATAAAAGTTAAAGCAGAACTGATGAATACATTCCTGAATCTGTCATAACCTCCCGCTCGGACCGGCTCACCACATCCAGAGATCCAGTAAAGCAGGAATCACAGCACGGATTTCACCGAACAGAGGCTTTCATTCACTACATAGACTAATGTAAGGCTCCTCCTGTTACAAACAACACAAGAGCAGTGTAATATCACAATATCTAGAATAAATGCTGGAGTCTCCTGCTCCTCAGATGTTTCTCAGACAACTTCTCCTCTAGGGTTTCAGAAGAGAGCTTGTCTCAACCTGTGCTGAGATCTTACCATTACGGCAAAATACACTCAATATACACGCAAACATTTCTCAAACATAATGAACAAACAATAGAATGAATAAACAGATGAATGAACAAGAGACAAATAAAAATAGAATGACTAAATCAATGAAGGAACAAACAGAATGAATAAACAATTGAACAAACTAATGAAGAAAAGAAAAAATTAACAAACAATATCTTTGAAATACTACCTATTTCTCATCAAATTCACCCAAAATCAAAAGATCTGAGCTTCTCTCCACATTAAATTTACTCTGACAACAATAAGTCATTTTCAGTCAACAAACTCCACTTCTCTCAGATGTTTCTCCTTAAGAGAAATAAAAATGGAAACAAGGTATCTACTTAAAGCCAAAAAGTAATAGAGAAGCCTATTTAGCCTCATAGAAGAGCAACCTCCGAGCAATAACATTTTCCTCTGAGCTGCTCGCTTCTGATGAAGCCAAGAGAAACGTTCAGCGCTCAACATTAGCTGATCTGGCTGCTGCTGTCACTGTAAGCCACAAACAACATTCATCTACAAACTTCAGCTCCGGCGAGCCAAAAACACAGCCGAACAACGACAAACAAATAAAAACTTCTGCCAGAGGGAGCGCGAAAGCCACGTTTCACAGATGAGCGTAATTCCGATGTGGCTTTTAACACCAAAACCACATAAAAAGATAGTGGAGGTGGACGGGTCGATGGCTGTGTTACAATCATTTGAAAACACTCCCGAGTTCACAGCTTTGCAATGCATCACGTCGCTCATTAGCATGCATGCGGTACGGCCCCACAGAAATCAATAAATCACCAACACTCGCACAGCTCGCTCTTCCCTCAGAGTACTTATTATTGATCATAAATGAAGCAAAAATGGAGCTGCAGCTCGGAGAACCACATTACTTATCTCTGCTTCAAACGAACAAGTTCATAGATGAGAGGAGACAGCCGGAAAGAGGCGGCCGGGGCATTTCCAATGCATTTCGATAACGAGCAGCAGGAGGCAACAAAAGAGTTTTAAGACCCCATTCTGGTTTGCAGGTCACTTCTGAATGCATAACTGAACGAACAAAGGAACGAATGAATGAGAAATAGAATGAATGAATCAATCAATCAATGGCAATGAACTAATAGAGCAAAACAATTAACAAACTAGCAACCCATATTTTTGAAACAGTAGGCTACCTATCGCCACCAGTGTTAAAAGTGACAAAGTGGCTTTGACTAATTAAACCTGTCTGAACAAAAGAAAGAGTGAATGAATGAATACACAAACAAACAACTGTACGAACCGATGAACAACTGAAAAATGGAATGAATGAACAAAGAAACAACAGAATGAGTGAATGAACAAAACCTAAAAACCTGACTTTGACCAACTAAATCATAAACAAAAGGAACGTACAACAGAATCAATGAACAAGTGAACAATACAATGAATACAACTAAACAAAACAACTGAGCAAATGAACAAACAGAATGAGCAAGAGAATGAATGAACAAACAATGAACAATAGAATAAGCCAAAGAACTAACAAACAACAGAATGAATGAATGAACGAACCATAGAATGAATGAATGGATGAACGAACGAACAAGAGAATGAATGTACGAACAAATGAACAATAGAATAAAGAAAGAAAGAGAGAAAAAATGAACAAGTGAACAAAAGAATGAATAAATGAATGAACACTATCATAAACCATCAAACTAATGAACAGTAGAATGAATAAACGAACAAATTAACAATAGAATGAAAAATGAATCAATAAACAGAATCTTTAAAACAGCACCTATAGCCACCAGCAAAGTGACAATAAACCTGACTTTGACTTGAACTAAAGCAGTATGAACTACTGCTCTTCCAGCAGGGATACACAGCATCTTGGACACTCTTGAGACGTGCACAAATAGGCCATCTGTTGGAGAAAACACGAGGACGGACACCTGCAAACCTCACTGGACTCCCTTCCTGAAGCCTCTTGGGTTTCACATTCTTGCCCTTTTCTTTTTGTTTGGTAGAAAACCAGCTCTTTTTACTCAGCGGGGCGCGAGGCACAGATTGAACTAATGAAAGGCTGGAGGAGCGAGAGAGAGAGAGATGGAGATGGAAGTGGAGGAGAGAGGCGAGATGTCTCCAGAAGAGCAGCACATGAAAGCGGAGGCGTGCTGGTTCGGCCGATCACCATCCCAGTCACTTACCGCCGCTGGAAATTACTGCTGACTCTAATTAGTTATTTAGACACCATGTACAGCATGCAGTCGGCAGACTTCTGAAGATGTACAGAGGAACTGTACGGCGTCTCAGGTTTCCGTTTGCTCGCTTTCTTCCAGACGGGCTGCTTCCATACATTTGCAATTCCCTATTGATAATCAGCTCTGCCGAGAACATCTCTCAATACTGGATCAACCGCCCGCTCTCTTGCTTTCGTTCAGAAATTACCGTGATTCGTAACGACCAGGATTTCCATATTATGCTAATAGCAACCTACTATGTCATTAAATAAAGCTGTTAAGGAATTAATATGATTACAGAGGCACAGAGTCTGCTTTTAATGATGCATGGCAGGAAAACGGCTTGTATTTTTCATAATGCTTATTTTGATATCGGCTTGATGATCTGCTCTGCCGCTCTCTCGCCGCCGGCTTCATCAGCATGCTGTCAGTCAAACGCGCCGCCGTGTCACTTCACGCCACGGCTTATGTACCAACCTACGCATGATGAACTCTCAGAAAATTATTACTGACATGCAAAGAAAGAAAAGGCGTTCTGGAGGCATCAGGCGCAGAGTTCTCTGATGTGATGCAGAAAAATATTTACTCGAATTCAATCTCTGCACCCCAAAAAACTCCTACAGACTGTTACGTGAACAATTTACTTCTGGATTCGCTAACAACAAAATACCATGGTAAAATCATGTTTTTGGGACTAGAACCATGGTAATACTGCAGTGTTCAAGAATTTAGCATAATTACGTACTTAAAAGCAGGATTATTATAGTTAACTAAAAAATGTTTTGTTAATTGAAATAAAATATACGTTAACTGCAATAAAAAAAATATATATATTTGAGGTAGTTACCATTGCAACATTTCTTATTTTAATTTACTTTAACTTAAAGTACTGAATTAACAAACAGAAATAAAACATTTAAAAAACTATTAAGACATATATAACAAAAACTACAAAAATGACAAATACACAACAAAATTACTAAAATTAACTAAAATTAAAATAAAATGGAAAATGGAAAAAAATAAAATGATTCAAAATATTAATAAAAACTGTAATAGTATTGCAATTACATCACTTAAAAGAACTGCAAAAAAGAAAACAGTTTTATTATATTTTTTAATTAGCTATTTTTTATAATTTCAGTTTATATTTTAGATTAAGTTTTGGTACATTTGATATTTGCATTTGTAATTTTTTATTATATTTATTATAGCTTTATTATATTATTATTTAAATTTTTTCTATTAATTTTATTTTAAGTTATTTTGCTACTTCAACAAACATTTTATTTACTTTTATTGACTAGGCAACCTTTCTAAATTCTTAATTGTCAAGTTATTTTCTGTTTCAGATGGTCATATAATATAATATATATATATATATATATATATATATATATATATTTTATTTCAAATTTATTTAAATTAACACAACTATCTTAAATAGTTTTAGTTAACAATGAATGTAAACTGGAACACATTACCACGGACAAGCTAAACCCATTACGATACCATTATATTACTTATTGGAAATATGCTATTAAAACGTATAGAGTTTCAGCATTTCTAGCTGTATTTGATTTTACAAATGCTTTTACATAAGGCAACCAATTGGACAAACATGTTGTAAAGGTGAAGTGTGCAACTAGTGGAAACAAATGGAATTGCACTCTGTTTGTTTGGGCCGAACACAATAACAATGAGAGAGGTGTATCATCTCTCCTGCAGATACTGAAATCTCAGAAGAGATTCGCATTAGCGGCGTCTGGGTTAACAGACATCTCATTGAGTGTGCCCACCTGTGCGTGTGGCACTGTCATCTGTCTGGCAGCTGGTGGCTCTTTTCCTCGGGCGGCTTTGCCTAATGGTTCCTCCTCTCCCTTCTGAGGGCCGTTAGATGGTCGGCCACTTAACCCTGCCAGCATGTAGGGCTCAAACAGCATCTTACCAGCTCGCATTTGCGCTCTGACAATAAATGATTCATGAGATAACAGGCGGGCCAAAATAAACAGAGGCAACAGCCCTTTTCACCCCAAGACTCTCCCTTCTTTAGTCTAATCTGCAGGGTAAGGGCTCTTCAGGACGGCGGTAATGATACGACGGATCTGCTGCTCTGGACTCTCTCACACAGCTACCAATCACCGGAGACAGCGTACAATTACTTCACAGACGGGACATTTAAAGAATTACAAACCCGGCCTCACGCGGCCACAAGAAAAGCACACAAAAGCAAACGGCGGTTGAGCTTTTCTTGGACTTTCCATGACTTCAGATCTGGCTGTCTTTAAAGGAATGTTCCATATTCAAAACAGCATTTGTTTTATAATGTTGATCACCACAGATAATAAATCATGTCTTTCTGCTCTTCCAGGGTTACAAAAAGCACAAATGTGTTTTTGATGAATCATGAATTCTTTCTGAAAATTCAATTTGGCAGTGAGAAAAGTGATGCAATAAATTTGACTAAAATATCCAGGGTGATAAAATATATTTTGTTCATGATAAATGTAGACTTCAAAAATTTTAAATTTTATTTTCTACAAGTAAAGATATCTTATAAGAAGAGTAACTGCAGCAGGACATGTTTATTAAATTTTGAAATTAAATTTGCCCTCAAATATAATACAATTTTATTATTTTATAAATAAAATAAAATAATAAATAAAATATAATCAAATATTCTAAATAAAATTATAAAAATTTAAATAAAATTGTTAGCTGCAGCCTTAATTTTAAAGTTTATTGCATTACCATTTACTTCCACTAAAAGTGCATCATGATATTCACTTTTATTTTATGAATATGATTAGATTTGTTTATTTTAAATTAATATTTATTTAAATATATTATGTATATACATACATAAAATGTATCTTTAATTTATATATATTTATATATAATATTAATTTATATATACTACACATAAAATATCATAATGTATATATTCACAAGCTCTAATATAATATAATATAAGAATACCACCACAAATGCTGCCATTAGATCTTATAATCAATCTTAGTATCACTCGATTGTAGATGAAGTTCATACCAGAGATTCTTTACTCTAAAAGTGGAAAGAAACAGTGAGTTTAAAAGGATTACGACATCCGGCCTGCCACTGTATAAAGATGCATTATTTTGAATGATAATGTATATTCGACACGCACAGAAGATGACGGGCACATGCATGGATTTTTCTGCGCGTATGAAATATTAATGGCCAGTATTAGCCATCTTTGTCACTTCAATCACAGCTGAGGCTCCTGAAGGTGCTAATGGAAGTGGAGCGGCGGGCGGCGGGGGGTCGGGTGAGCTTTATGGTCTGGAGTGATAGAATCACGCAGTACTGATGACTTCATATAGGGCCATGATAACAGCACCCTACCAGAGCTCTGCGTGTCACAGTGCGCCTGCGGTTGACGCCCTCTGGGCCCCGCGCTGACTTTGACGTGAATGTAAAGTGACCTGCTGGTGTGGAGCGGCGGCCCACCCTAACAGCTCCTGCTCTGCAGCGCCTGCGAACGTCACACACCATCAAGAACAACACCGTCGGTGGAGAGATGGAGCGAGATTGTGCTGTGTTATAATTGTAGGCATGTATCTGCTCATTCAGGGCCTAACATTAACACTCGCCAAGCGTCAAACATGAGTAAAAATCTGTGTCGGTGAGTATATGTAATGTAATACATAATAATAATAATAGTTGTTGTTGTTATTGTTATTATTATTATTTCAACAGTTCAATAGAATTACAGTGATATTTATTGATTTGTTATAATTTCATTATCAATAATAATAATAATAATAAATAGTATTATTATTTTATTATTAGTAGTATTATTATTATTTAAAATGATTACTTTACGGTTCAATATTATTATAGTGATATTTATTGATTGATTTTTTTTTTTACTTTCATTATTATTAATAATAATAATTCTGTCACTATAACAAATTCCTATAAAGCCAATAAAGCTCATTCTGATTCTGATTATTATTATAAATTAAATTAAAATACTTTATATTTCAAAAGTATTATTGTATGATTGTTATATAGTATTATAATATTAACTATTACTTCAATAAATAAATAAATAAATACAATTTGCAGTTAGATGTGGTTGCCCAATTTGGTATTTGAATTAAATAATAAAGCACATACATTTTAATAAATTAATTTTAGGCCCTGCATGCATCAGATAGACGTATCGGTCATTACATCACATTGTGCAAATGGGTTCACTTTTCTTTTTCTGCTGATATGGATTTAGCCCAAACAAAAGGAGTTGCCACCTCCTCTAACTACTCGAAACTGCAAGGTACCACCTTCTAAAATGTCAAACTAAAAAAATAAATAATACATTTTAAATCACAATTAATAACTAAACCCCATTTTGGCACATTTGCATTTCGTGTTATATTGTGAAATGATTTGGAAGTACAGTATTTTGACGTGAATGACTAAACCAAACGGGTCAGGTCAGGATAGATGAGAATTTTTAACGGAAACTCTCTGATTGGTTGTGTTAGCGTGTCACATGACCGTGTGGGCGGGGTGTGAGGAGAGGCAGGGCACATCCCAGAGGCCCTGGGTTTCAGAGTTCACGTAATCCTGCCGGATTTAAGTGTTACGCCAAGCTCTTTCTTGCTAAAACTCTTTTTTTCTTTGCCTATCATCCCCTCCATCACTCTCCCCAACTTCCCCTGAACGGATTCCTATTCATTATTCACTCTCACACGCGGTCGCTGGCCTTTCCGCGCGCCTCCCCGTCACTCTTCCCACAGATCAAAATTCTGCACAGGTTCCAGGAGCTTCTGGCACACAGGCAGCTATTTGAAGGGGAATTCTGGGGTTGTGGCTTTCAAATAAACACACCTTTATCCCTTAATCTGCTTTAAGATAGATTCTATTTCAATTCTGAAGAAGCATTCTCAACGTTCAAAGGCAGACGCCTGACAACATCACACACGTGAAACATAATTAATAATCACCAGTGATAACCTACACTGCCAGCATGATTACGATTTTTTAAATACATCTGGAATAATAGTCTGTACTTCTCACAAAGACTGCATTTATCTGATCACAAATACAGTAAAAATAGTGAAATTATTATAATTTAAAATAACAGTTTTCTATGTGAATATATTGTAAAATGTAATTTATTGCTGAATTTTCAGCATCATTACTCCAGTCTTCAGTGACACATGATCCTTCAGAAATCATTCTAATATGCTGATTTGCTGATTTCTGATTATTATTGATGCTGAAAACATATTTGTGAAAACCATGATACACTACCGTGCAAAAGTCTGGGGTATGTAAGATTTAAAAAAACAATAATACTTTTATTCATCATGGATGCAATAAATTGATCAAAAGTGCCAGTAAAGACATTTATAATGTTACAAAAGATTTCTATTTCAAATAAATGCTGTTCTTTTGAACTTTCTATTCATCTGTGAATCCTGAAAAAAATAAATGCATCACGATTTCCACAAAAATATTATGCAGCACAACCGTTTTCAACATTGATAATAATCAGAAATGTTTCTTGAGCAGCAAATCAGCATATTATTATGATTTCTGAAGGATCATGTGACACTGAAGACTGCAGTAATGATGCTGAAAATACAGCTTTGAAATCACAGAAATAAATTACAGTTTACTACATATTCACATAGTAAACAGTTCATTTAAAATATAATAATATTTCACTATTTTTACTGTATTTTTGATTAAATAAACGCAGTCTTGGTGAGCAGGAGAGATCTTTGACTGGTAATGTATGTGTGTCTGCACGTGCGTGCGGTTGATGCCTGCAGGGGTCCTGTCTTTCACAGACCTCTCTCACCTCATCCACGTTTAAGTGCATTAATATTGCACCAGGCCTGGTGGCGAGGTTAAATGGCCGCCCATCTGAGAGAGAAGGGAGGGGGAATATGTCAGATGGAATATTTTCCCGGCTGATTCGGTGAAAGCAGCACATTCAGTCTGAGCTGCCACACGGAGGACGCCGCATGAGTCATTTACAGGAAATATAATCTGTCTCTTTCCCTCCATTAGCAACACACATGCGCTGCCTCTCCATTAGCAACACAACAAATTCTCATATTTACTCCTTCACACCATAGATGGAGAGACGGTGCTGAGACACGCTGCTCTGAAACACCTTGAAGCTTCATGTAAACATTATGGCTAATCATCACGGGAAATATCAACCTTCCACAGGATTTTATCTCCATGTTAATTATGCTGAAACAACTCCGCTGCTTTTCGACAGGAAGGAAGGAAATGATGCAAAATAATTGCAGATGAATTAGCGGTATTGCACAGCACCTTCTCAACATTACTGTGTAATCTTTCCTAGTGAGAATCAAAGGACGTGTTTGACATGTTTAATTTCTGTCAGGTTTGTCCGCATACATTCTCAGGGCCAGTGAGCTTTCGTCTGCGCTGTCAGAGACGATCACCTTCGTTCATCCGCATTCCTGCACGCTCGCGTTTTAGTGCGACGGAAAGACTGTTAATTGTATATCGATTTAAACCCATGAGATCCGCGCAATCAAAACATGTGACAAGACTGCTAATAGAAGATGATTTGTAAAATATTCCGGATACAACTGACTTCACAGTTAACCTCAATTAACATTTAGCGCAAACACTGTGTGTGTTAACAATGCACACAAAGACTTAATGAGGCTAACCTTTGTTAAAAGAACTTAAACAGCCATTCAGGATGGAAAAGTTGTTGATGTGAGTAATATCCAGCAAATGAACATGTACAACATTGCATGACCTTTCTTTTTATTAACAAATGTTGAAAATAGTTTTGATTTTTAACTATATTAAAACTTAATAGTTTTATATTGTTGTGGAAACCATGACAGAATACAGAATAATAAATATGAACTTAATACGTTTATTCTTCAAGGATGCATTCAATTGATCAAAAGCATCAGTAAAGACTTTTATAATGTTACAAAAGATTCCTATTTCAAATAAATGCTGTTCTTTTAAATGTTCTATTCATCTGTGAATCCTGAAAAATAATAATCATCACAGTTTCCACAAAAATATTGGGCAGCACAACTGTTTTCAACATTGATAATAATCAGAAATGTTTCTTGAGCAGCAAATCAGCATATTATTATGATTTCTGAAGATCATGTGACACTGAAGACTGGAGTAATGATGCTGAAAATACAGCTTTGATCACAGAAATAAATTACATTTTACTACATATTCACATAGTAAACAGTTCATTTAAAATATAATAAAAAATCACAGCGATAAATTACATTTTAGCATATATTCACATAGAAAACAGCTGTTTACATTGTAATAATGTTTTACTGTGTTTTTAGTTAAATAAATGCACAGCACCTAAACCGCCATTCAGAACAGAAAAGCGCAGATAAATAACTGTTGATATTATCCAGCAAATGATCAAGTACAACACTGCATGACCTTTCAAAGTATGTAATTCTCTAAAATCACGACCTGCCGTGCTTCGTCCACAATGTGAGAGCCATTATGCGGTGTTGCATTTTAAATTAGATCCATACCCAGTAATTACATTCATGACAAAGACATTTTCTTGAAAGAGAAAGAGCACAGACGAGTGAGAGAGAGAGAGAGAGAAAGGGTGGATTTTACCGGCCCTTATGAGACTGACAACAGCGAGGTCACGGGACGTTATGCAAACGGAACAAAACACTGAAAAATTAAAGGCGTGAGCTCAAGAAAGCGGCACTCAGAGCACAAGTGGCACGACCGCTGAGAAGATCTGTGAAGAGAGACCCGCTGGGAATCCAATGCACCACCTCACATCTTCCTCAAGCACCTCACGAAACATTAAACGTCTGACTAGACAAAATGACTGAACGCAGAGAGTAGGGGTTAACGGTGGAGCGGGTGGGCGTAATCCATTTACAGCGAGTTAGCAAGCGCTGGAGTGAGAGGTGAGCGGATGACATTCATTCGGGGTCTCGGCGATGGACTTTCAGGTCCATTTGTCTGCGGTGTTAGACAGATAATTAACAGCACTGTCAGTGCGCACCACTGCTCCAGCAGAAGACCTGAAGATGTATTAAAACTAGCTGATTGGCTGTGTTTACAAGTGCGGGCGCTTTACACGCTAGATAATGCTCTGATAGTGCGTTTGATGGATATGAACGAGCAAGGTGAGGGTTTAGAGAGAACTGGGTCAGACTGAAATCAAATGGGAATTAAAGGATATGGTGAAGCATCACTTCCACAAATGCTTGCTTTGTAAATCTGAATTGAATTGGCCACAATATACAGGAAGATAAACTGGAATGACAGTGAAAGGGATTTTTGGATGTGCTTCCACCCTGATCCACAAAAGCCAATTCATTAAATAAGATTAAATAAATAAAATAAATACAAATCTATATAGGAACTTCAAGGCTTTTTATAGCTTTCTAATAGTTTATTTTTTTTCAAAAGCTTTATCAAGTCAACAAGTTTACAGTTTGTCACAAACTTTGTTTTTCAAATTAAAAGTTGCAGTTACATGAATTTCTTTGAACAGATACGTTTTAATTCTACTTTGTTACATTCAAATTCATTGCAATTCTGCATCCTGTTTACAAGAATTGAATCGAAATTTAAAAGGCTCAACACTGATGTTGAAGTGGCACAGGAATATTAATATTACCACAATAAATAAATAAATAAAAATCCACAACAGTCTTATCTAGTCAACCAATATGGGCTTTCTCAATTGCCAATGGATGACCATTATCATAATTTTGGACTACAAATAAGTGGATGCAAACCTTATTTTTCATCCAAGCAATCATAGTTATAGGCCAATGGAAAAAAAAAAATCAGCACCACTTATACTGAAAAAACAATGGTGAGCCATGATGGTGAGCAAAAACAATCCAAATCAATTAATTTTCTGGCATTTGATTAAATAGAGTTTGTGGAAATTCATTTTCAGTAAATATCAGATGCTGAAAAGCTTGTCTGTTCCGCTCTGAAATGCCACACACGGAAACATACAGGTACCTGGATTAAAGGTTGCTGCAGGGTGAAGTCGTTCTGTCTAGTCGTGCTCTCTATTACATTTCCCTCGGATTCAAAAGGCAATTCACGCCTCTCACCGCACCTCATTTACATTCCCACATCATCACTGGCTCGACAAGTGCTGCACATACAAAATGCATGGTCATAGTAGCAATAAGCAATGGAGGGGAGGAAAACATAATAAAAAATTATATCACAGGCGATAATGTAATTACTGAGAATAATGGAGACCAGAGGCTGTGGGAACACCCATACTTCTGGGTTTCTCCACCAGCCAACAGGTTTATCATGCATTTGAGAGCCACACAGAGTGAAACCCAACATTTCCCCAACAATCGCACCAGAGAAGGACCTTCTGATTATTGTGATGTGAGAAATGCCTGTTTATGTGTTGTGAAATGAGTCTCTTTCATACCTGCTTCCATTAGCTGTTGTTTGCACTGCAATCAGCTCTGCTTGTGCCGATTCATTTCATCTATGCAAGAGGCCAGAATTGACATTTTACTCAAAAAGAATGGACAGCAATGAAAACAAAGGAAGGTTTATGCTAAAGTCTGCTTCTCAGATGTTTCTCCTGGTTAAAAAAAAAACCCAAGCAATGGCACAGGAGCCACCAAGTGTTTCAAAAGAGATCAACAACGTCTCAAATTGCCATTTGCAAAGATTCTGAAATCACAAGTCTCAATATGAACTCAAACTTTCTTCATAACAAGATCAAACGATCAGAGCTGTTCTACATTTCATTTCACAGCTCTATACTCTTACTAGGTGACAACTACTGACTCATGTGTGTCTATTTTTATTTCTCCTAGAGAACTCGAGGAGAAACATCCAAGAAAAAGTTGATACTTCAAAGAAACGTAATGCAGAACACCATTAAGTTAAGAAAGAACAATCTCTGAGGAATGAAATGCTCCTCTGTTGTCTCTGATTACATGAAGGAAGTATTTCAGGAACTAATAATGACATGGAAGAACTGATGAAGAGAGACAGCATCGTCTCTTCAATTTCCACCTCAGTGTTAATAGAGAAGGCAATAACAAAGCCCAAAATCTGCATAAAGAGGCTAGATCATATTTGCGTTTATTGGTAATGAATGACTACATGGGTAATTCACTTCCATATAAATTTGGGTTCACCTGGGAATCTCAAATTTACCCTCCAGCTGTCTCCATCTCACAAAACAGCATACGCCTGCAGCTCCACTTCTTTGGACTTGGCACTCAGAAGAGGAGATAAACTCGGAAAATAAACACACACAACGGTAGAGCGGGCACTGCTGACAGGAAATGCCTCCAAACACCAGGCCTTAAGGAAAAAAAACCCAAAGACCAATAAAAAAGCATGAAGGAATGTAAAGAAAGGGCATCCTGCCCTCTATTGTTCTGTGAGAAGAGTCTTTGAAGGACTCTTTCATGTGGCCCCGGGGCCTCCGCTCGATCCCGCTCCTTCCTCCAGCAGCTGGGGTGCAGGCGGGCCCCAGGGCAACAGAATCCACCGCACTAATGCTAGGCAGCAGGGAGGCCCGAGCTGATTTTCTCATGCCAACTGTTGGCTGTGGGTTAATACCGTGAGTGAAGAGTCTGCCCCCGCTGAGCAAATGAAAGCCTGTGTGCGCTGTAGGCTGGATGTTTCTCTGCCACACTGCAGGGGGCGTTCCGCCATTCAGACCAGGCCTGGGGCAAGTCATCCGTCTTCGGGGTAACGGGGATCTCGCTCTCCCCTTCCCTTCCTGAGTGGCCGGTTTTCCGTCTGGAATGCACATCCCTGCGGTGCGGTTTGAAAGCATTCTTATCACTCCCCCATCATCAGGGTTTATTTAATAGCTATCACAATAAAGTCAACAACAGGCCCGAGTAAGGGGCCTCTCCAGACCCGCCCCGGTGTGATGAATTGAGCCCATCAGGCAGGCCAGCTGCCCCGGAGGTTAGCAGGCTGCCCCTACCGGGTCTCAGGCCAGGATTGGAAGAAGAAAACAGGACGGGAGAGGCACATTTGTGATGGTATGCCAAAGCGCACACTGGTCCGATAGAGTTCGGCCAATATTTTCACAGTGGCGACCCAGAGCAGGAGCCAACGCCACTGCCAGCGACACGCAGTGCAATATGGACACACTTGTGCCCGTGTTCATCCCCATTCATGATTCAAGAGACTGGCTGTGGCAGCATAACGACAGCTGCTGAAATACTGCACTGGTAATGGAGCCTTAGCATTATATATTTGGTATCCGAGCAGACCGGAGTCTGAAGCGGCTGAGAGCTCATTCCTCATCCTTATCTGTGCTCCTTAAAAAGATGTAGGTGCCATAATCACTGTGGTCTCCCGCTGCTGATGTCCGCTGGCCGGCACATAACGACTACGGAAATGAGCAATAACCGGTGAAAAATGGCTTAGGTGGATTTCTGAAAAAGACCCTTTGATTTGCCTATAATTTGTGAGAGCGTGCAAGCGTGATTCATTAAAAAGGAAATCAAGAGCGAACCTCCCAAATAAGCCTGTGCCCGAAAGCTGACCTTGATGCGGTTAACTTTCCCCCGCTGCGACCGGGAACAGGACATATGCGATCCTCACCTCTGCCAGCTCACCTACGGGCCAACAATGCACCTGCCCCCGCATTCACACCTGCAATGATTATACCACGGCTGGAGGAGTGTGATATCGAGAGCACAGAGAGGAAGACAGGCAGAAAGAGATAGCGAGAGAAAAAAAACGGATGATTTAAGGTCTCTCAAGTAAGCACTTTCCCCTCGTACCCTCTTTTCTTACCTCCATCCTCTTTTTCTCTCCCGTCTTATTCTCTGTCTCCCTTTTAAAGATGATGAATGGCACGGCGGTGAGAGGCTATTAATCAGGGCGCTGTTGTTGAAGAGGTTCTGATAGGGCTTAACATCACCCCAGTGTTGAGGTGGAAAATATGGTACGGTCTGGACACAACGGCACATGGGCCTTTTACAATAAGGGTGGCACAAAAAACACTCCAAATCCTGTCTACATAAGCACACTAGGCATTTATCTGCACAGCAATAGATATAGCCGTAGCAAACGGGTCAAACTATGGTCCCTCATGGACTAGAACCAGGGAGAATTTGCTGACTTCAAGCAATTTATGTGCTGATTCTGAGAGGGGAAAATCAGTTATAAAAATGTGTTAAATTGGTATACAAAAGCATTATCCAATTACATTTAATGAAGCATGATTTCTATGGAGTTCTGTGGAAGCAGATGATATTTCTTTACTCTAGCCACCAGAAAGTGACCAGAAATGAATAACTTTGTCTTATTAGCATGGGGCTTCCATTTCCATATAATTAGCATATGATGGCTACATTTATCTGGGGAGGGAAAACTTCTGCAAACTTTCTCTGACTAACTGAAAAGGGATGCAACACAGCAAACATTTGCTAGAGATGAAAAAATCACTGCAAAAAAAAACAGATCCTGGAGCAGAAGAGAGAATCCAGCTGGGATCACAGACGTTGAATATTTCCCTTACTGGTCAGTTAATTTGGAGCTGATCAAAGCTACCCTGCCCCGGAGACACTGGTGGGTAAACAGGTCGGGTTATCAAAGCAGACCTCCTTATTCACAGGGACTTGAATATAAGACCACCACCGCAGGGGCAGAGACCGCGCCGGCCACTGGAGAGGGTTCAAACCTGACGAAGCTCCTGTGATCAGAGACGAGCTGGTGAAGAGCTGCCACGCAAGACAGAAAGCAGAACCACACGGCACCGGAAAAGTATCTGCCAAAGACATGAGCGAATTTTTGTGGTAAGGATTCAAGGATCAGGAAATTCCCAGCATCCTCTCGCTGCCATATGGGGTTTGGGTGGCCTTGAACGCTCCGTGTGAATAGCTGCATTGTTGCTCTGAGTATTCAATGGGCTGTAAATCACGGCACGGAAGAACAATGGAATGAATCAAGCAAGGACCTCCGTACGGTCAAGTGAGGCCCATCTAAGAAAAAGCACAGCAGGTAGATGTATGATTTAGCATGGAGGAATAACTCATCAGACAATAGTAGGGCCCTGTGATTTCCGCGATGCGGAAAACACAGACGGAAACGTGGAATCCAGTCATAAAAACAGAACTTACTGTATAACGCGGAATGTCACAGAATTTATCAAAGTTTGGATGACTAAATCAAAAGTAGGTCAGTACACTTGAATCAAATGGCGATATGGACTAATTATCTGTAAATAACTAAACTAATATCTCCTTTGTTTGCCAAAAAATAAAGTTTAATTTTCATGAATTAAAAGATAAATTAAATGAATGTAGAAAAATTTAAAATTGAAATGAAACTAGAAAAATTTAAATACACAAACACAATTATTTTTAATTATAAGGCCATTGTAAAAATGAAATGTTAATAAATTAAGTTGTTTTATGCATTCAAATAATTAGACATGCTAAACACAGAATATGGTAACAATAAAACAAAGTGAGAATTTTTTTTTTTATAAGGCTATTGTAAAAATGAAATGTTAATAAATTAATTTGTTTTATGCATTCATATAATTAGACATGCTAAAACACAGAATATGGTAAAAAATAAAAAATAAGAAAATAAAACATTTCATAGAGCCCTAAACGTAATTTTTGTAAAAAAAAAAATATAAATTGATGTTAATGTGCATAATTTTCATGATTTTAATTATTTAAACATGCTTTTTGAATAATAAAATTTAATTTAATCATTAAAAAGGAGTCCAGAAAAATTTAAATGGAAAAAACGAAATCCAGAAAAATTTAAATGGAAAAAAAAACAAATTTGTGAAATAATAAAATTTCACATAGGGCCCTACAATAGGTCGATCGGTGACACTGGCTCAGCTGTGATCGACTGATAGGGAGGTGTGGTGGGAGTCCAAAGCGAGGTGACCGTGGGTTCCACAGATTTCATTTCCTCTCGCTCTGTTCAATCATTTAGCGGCGCGCATTCCAAAAGGTGAGCGAGCGTCTCGGGTTCTGCATGCAGATGAGGCTGAGGGGTTCAGCCAGAGGGGAGTAAGTTGGATTGGGGACTGAACGGAGGTTAACCGCTCACTGTTTCAAATCAGTCACTCTCTCCTTCACCGGGTCCCCGCTCGGGTTTCTAGCGTCGCGGAAAAGAGGGGGAAAAATGTCTAAAATTACAAACTCCCCTCTGTTCATCACAGTTTGATGTTCTATTAAAAGTGCTGCTATTTCGAGAGGGAAGTTCCCAGAACTTCTCAAAGAGGGAGGTGAAAAGCTCTCCAAAGGTGTAATCAGAGGCAGAAATGAGAGGGTTTAAGTCGTACTCACAGTTGTATTTTTCTTTTTGACTTTTAGCAGCTTAGCAGCCTCAAAGCACCGCGCTCTTCCTTTGTCGCTTCAAGAGCCCTTTTCTCAAAGCTGTTTAACCGCCAAGCGTGGCGTTGTGCAAATATCAGCAATAGGAAAACCACAAAAGCAAAGTGTTGTGCACCTATCAGCTTCGATTAACTTCAGCAATACATGTCTAACTCCCAGCGATTATGCTCTGGGTCAAAGGCATAAGAGTCACCGCCCGCCCTTGACCCATCTAGCATGCACGCAACTCAGAGACATCCGCTGCATCCCTGAAGCCAGTCTCTTCACCGAGAGTTCCTGATTGGACATTTTATCCCCAGAGCAATCACACCCCCGCCAGCATTCTCAAACGTCCTTCTCCACAGGAAAACGGTCGCCTCGCTGTCGCTCCTCAACTTCCTTTACCTTAGGATTCACTCATAACCAGCAAATGCAAAGACAGCGGAATTAGAAAGCTGTCGACTACGATCCATCAACGCAGGGTTGCGGTGCTGCTGTCTAAGTCATTTTGGGTTTAAAACTAAAGACAGAGAGAGGCGTATCAGGCTAATCAGTGCAAGCTAATCAAATTAAAACCCAACAGTGTGCAATCTATAAACACAGTGGTTCTCCCGGTGTATTCGGTCTGCAAGATTCAGATGGTCTTTGAGGTTCATTCTCGAAAAGAAAGACAGATTGACTCTGTGTGAATTGGCCATCAAAGCCGCCCCATTGTGACTGAAAATGAAATTCCCATTTAAGCCTTTAATACGTGTCAAAACACATTAACTTGGACTTAGCTCATGCAACATCTTGTACTTTAAAAATTCAATGCAAAATCCAACATTTACAATACAGTTACCGCCCGCTCTCATGGGTTCAGACGTCTAACCGCGGTCCAAACTAATGATGTCATCCCCGAAGATTATGGCCTGATACAAACACAGCACATTAAATCACACAGGCAATGGAGTTTAACAGTGTCAGACAGAGTAAACGTTACAGTGCTCTTGCCTGCACAATGAGAGCAAATAGGTAAATGGTTGGTGCTAATTACAGCTGACAGATCACTGGAGTGTGTTTCAGAGAAGACCAAAGGGTCAGGATGTGGTACAGAAGCACAAATTGATGAAAACACACTCACACACACACACAGCATTCACAGAAGCACATCGATAATGCTTATTCTGTGGTCTGGGGACATGCATGGCAGAGTTTAAATAACTTTAATGAACCTTATCTGGTCCGAATTGGAAAAAGAAGCCCACACAGGGCAGCATTTATCAAGCAGACTAGCCCTAGACAGATATTTAAGACTGACTCTCTTGCCGTGTTTTTCGAGGAGCCTCTCTTTCCACTTCCAAGTCAGCATCAAAAGTGCAAAGAACAAGTACTGGACCCATGCACATGGATGGTAACTGTACTGTGAATGCTTGACTTTGTACTGAATTTTGCACAAATGACTCATTTGGAACGCTCTACATTGGCAGTGCAACACAAAAACCAGACAGAGAACTGGACTCACAATTGATTGTAGCATATCCACTTTTAATTAGACTGTTCTGAAATTTTCCGATTTTTTTTTTTTTTGCACTGAGCTCTGCATTTTTTGATTGCTGACTAAGAGTTTGGACGAAAAGAAGATAACTTAAAAAGGCATAACAATTAATGTGCCTAGCTTTTAAAAATAGCCAGCATGATACCTTAAAATGCTGTCTAAGTAGGTAGCTTGCTCAGTTTTGGAACAGAGCAAGCGTGTCTGCTGTGCGTTTCATAGGACGGCAGGGGTTCTGTCTCGGTCCTGTTGTTTTTTTATGAGAGCACTCTGGAGCGTCGCACCATTTGTCTCCCAGTTGCTTCCAGGAAGCAGTTTATAAATACACTGCAAGTCTTCCCACAATTATTTTATGACATAGTGAGTTTCACAAGACAACTGACAGACTCTAGACGCACCAACTCGTTCCCCCTTTTCTTCTTTGTCTCTCTTGGTTTGTTTCGGTGATGTTTCACCAACAAGAGTTTTTCAGAAAGAATCAAGAGGCTTAACATCAGCACACTGGGAAAGAGTCGCTGCTTTGTGCTGCTGTGTCAAGTGTCTTTCTCGGTTGTAATTTTTAAAGGGCAAAAGATAAGGAAAGTTCACTGGAACCGTCTCTCTCTTTCCCTCTCCAGCTCACGATCCTCTCCGCGTCCCTCCGGGCCCATTCGAACAAGCAGCAGTGGAAAGCGGCCTAAAAAAACACGCGGTGGAAAAGGTTTTCAGCAAGTTAATTACAACAGGGTGAGGGCTGTGAAAGGCCGCATTGTTTGTGTCAGGGCCAGTCAGCATCAAAGGACTGATTCAGACGCGTTCGGAGCACCTCAAACCCCGCTGGGCTGGACGTCGTACAACGTTAAACGCCGGCCTTAAAGACGCCCTCGTGGCTGTTTGCTGTTTTTCTTCAAAGTGATGAAACACTATTTGGAGTAGCAGAATAAACACGATGAGAGGTAATGGGCCAAAGGGGAGGAACGGCGTCATGCCGCTCGGTTCGGTCAACGGTGCTCTTGTTTGGTGTGTTTAAAGAGTCCGCTGACCTTCAGGGAGGTTATCTTTGGATGGACATTTAGCCTCCTTGCTTCTATTGTGGCACTAACACAAGACACAAAAGGAGTCGGATGATCAGGAAATGACATCAGGAGCATCCTAAGCTGGAGCTGGCAAACAGTCTGTCGTCTGTGGTTGCATATAGCATGCAAGCCTCCCCAGAGTGGACTGTGGGCAGCGCCATATGTAATGGAAACCAGACTAATGATACAAACAACAAAAACAAAGAGCAGGAAAAAAGCTGAATGTCATTAAAAGATGCATGCGTGTCTATGCTGGGAAAGGGACTGTTTATGCTCTCGTTTCGTTCAAAGGGCAGCAGTTGCGTCCGTGGAGCACCAGAAACTATGTGAAAACACAGTTGTTCTTGTTTTTCCTCTCAACGTGGCACATTTGCAGGCACGCCGTACCTCATACTGTGAAAAGCAATTTGTGCATGGAGGGGGTCGTACCTGAGGCCCAATTATGTTATCAGAGACAATAGCGGCCGCTGCGGAGAACTTGGAGTTCTTGGGCAAATTGCTCTACAGTGATTCCCTTTAAATTTTCTTGCCTATGATGACCCATTTCCTGTTAAAACAGGAAGTTAGGGTGGGACATAAGCAATAGCTAGTGCTTTTCAGGTAGGATTAATGGAGGAGATGTTCTTTTTCTAGAGACAAAAATCTATATACGCCACAAACAAGACAAACTCAAGTCATAGATATTTTGCCCCATTTTCCTGGAACAGAAAGAGTGTAAACTGCTAGTATTTTATTTTGATGGTCCCCTTGACTATAAACCCCTTAAATATTAACCCCAACATGCATTCTACTGACTACCCTATACTAAGTATAGTTCAAATTTATTAGCATATTTACTGACATATCGCTCAAAACTTACCAATATAAAAATTATAATTAAACTTTATTTGGAGTAGTACTACTTGTGCACATTGCACATTTCTTAATATTAAACCTAAAATGTGTTTTTAATGTCACAAATGATGAGGATTGTATGATCTTCAAATAAAACTGGTCTTTAAATGCAAGATATTTAAAGTGTACCTGAAGTATACTTGCAATAGTTCCACTTTAGCACAATCAAATATACTTTAGTATATCTTTAGTTGGACTTTAGCACTACCTTCACACAATTAAAGTGCATTAAGCACAAAATTAGTTGTTGCAATTTAGCAGACTTAAAGTATACCAGTGTAGTATACTAAAAGTACAATTGCAAGGTATTTTTATTAAGTACATAATATTTAAATGTATTTGTAGCATACTTAGCTTGAAATGAACGTATTTCAAATACATTTTAGTATATTTATTTTTCACTAGGGTACAAGTAACTTTGCAAGTACGTCAGCTTATTCTGCTTGGGGGTGCAAAGGGGTGGAACATTTCCGAAAACCTTCCAGAAGTTTAGGAAACTTTGCAAGATTTTTTCTGGAAACTTTTGGAAAGGTTCAGGAAATTTTCCACTGCTTTACAACCCTAATTCTAGATACCATAATCTAACAGTCTACTAATACTCTACTAGTTGCAAAGTTACTTGGAGTCAGCAGAATGTTTAAAGTGGAGCATCAAAATAAAGTGTAACCTGTAAAGGCATATGTCAGCGTTTAGGAGTACGCTAACATATAGATGTCAGCCTCAAAGCTACAGACCCAGGTTATATTGTGTTTTTAAAAACAGTCTGTAAAATAAACTCTTGCAATATTAAAAACAACCCCCTACACGCCTCAGTCGGAAAACATAAGAGCAGCGGGTCACGACTGAACAGATGTCTGGAATAAGATATGACAGCAGGCTACAAGAACAAAAAGCATTGCATGTTCTGCATCAAACGCACTGCCCGGCATGTTCTTTAGATGCCACAATCAAAGGACAAATGATTAAACTCGCCGTCGCCCCACTGTGAGCAGGCCCGGGGTGTATTTGGGGATGTAATTACAGGACTGGAGACTGGGTTAGATCACGCCGGAGGAGTTTTCCTCTCTGGCACTCACCTGCATCACATTAGAAGAGATGAGAGAGTGCAGGACAGGGAAATGAAACTGTTTACCCAAGAGTCACTCATCAGTAAATCAATGCTAGAGAGGGCGGCCCATGGGTTTGTACAGGATATCCTGACTGTACGGCTACAGGACCCTGCTGTGTGACCTGAGGTGGGTGTTTTTTAAGTAGGAAAAGTATACATGCATGCTTTTGTCTTGTGATAATAGACCGCAGCCGTGACTGCCTACTGTTCCAGTGGCCTGGATTTTATAAGTGTATTCATTTTCTCCATTTGCATTTTTTTTGGGGGGGGCAGTTTTATTGAGCAGATTTCCAAAATACAATGTATGCATAACATGACAACCAGCATTTTTTTTAAACAACCAGAATACGATCATTATTCATGGGCATTTCTAAATATTAATCAATAATGCATTCGTGAATCAGATCAATAACCTACAAGATAAATTACAACTTCTGATTCAAAGAAAAAAATTGTTTGCAAGTAAATAAACAATGAATAAATTAACTACTCGTTTCCTAAAGTGGGTTTGAAAAGATGATGAGTTGATAAAGCTAAAAAAAAGTATAAGAAAATATTAAAAAAGAAAATTTAATAAATAATAAAACCAAAAAGTTAATTAAATTTTTTTTTTAAATAAATTTCTTATTAAAAGGGTGAAATATTTTATTTGTTCATTTGCAAATTTTCTGACCATTACCCAACATCAGAGAACCACAAACATGCAAATGTGTTGTTAAATTATTGAAATACTGACTTTATCTCAAAGGGGTTTGGGTGAAAATGTTTGGCAATCCCTGCCCTAAAATATAGTGAATTATCTAATGTAATCACTTTTCAAATGTACTTTCTGAATGAACAAACACCACTGCTGTCTTTTATACACGAACGTCTCATGCTAGCTAATATTAGGCAAACAGCGAGTTAAACTTTACGACAAGAAAGCTTGCAAGACTGCAACCACAACCCTGCATGAATCTTGTTTGCACTCCAACAGCAACTTCTCAGAGATCATTTTAAAGTTGAAATCACTTTGACGTAGGCCTTTTGAGCCAAAGTGCTAATTTGGGAGAAATATCTGGAGAGCTTTAACAAATTAAGCACTCTCATCTTACACCGAAAGCATAAATTAGCCAAAATATTTAATGAATAAACACACAGCGAGGGCAGCTGACACATAAAATGTTTTCAAATCAACATCAAGTTTGAATTTAAATGAATGTACAGTATAAGTTAAAGTTCTTCCAGCCTGCTCATGACGAGCCAGCTTTAACGCTGCCGTTAATGTGCTTAATTAGCCGTCCAAGTAACCCGCTCCAAGATCTCGGGAAACGGAGGCGGCTCAGGAAGGGGCTTTGAATAGGATTACAGCAGACTAACATCACTCAGACGCTCCGGCAAAAACAAACAAGGCTTTGAAGGCAACGGCGGCCGAAAGGGGTCCTGGACTCGGCCGGCGCACCTGACAGAGAGGGACACGGACACCGACAGAATAAACAGCAGGATTAATGTCGACCCGAGCAGATCTCTCCCACGGATGCTCCTCTTTTCTCCCACTGAGGGATTATCTGTCAGAGCCCGGCTGAATCACCACTCTAGACACCCTCGGCTGTCTCTGGTCGTTGGCACGGCTCTCAGTCACAGCACTCACTGCTTCTCCAGGCCAGATCGGTTTATCATTAACCCGCCCCACTGGTGAGTAATGCGAAGTAGAAAAGGACAATGACAAAACGACCTTCTGTCTGTGCGCAAGATGCCCGACCACCCCTATGCTGCATATCTGATGACCCCCCATCCCTGACAAATCCGCCCCCGGGGAGCATCCCAGACACGGATACCCCTGTCCGTTGTAATTGATCACGGGACGTCAGCTGGCAGGTAGAGCTGTGAAGAAAGAGGCTGGGGAGATAATGACTTAAGTGACTTTGTAGAGGTCAGAGGTTCGAGACGGAGGTCGCGGGGGACTCTTGTTTGCTTTACTTTGTCAGTGCCAAATCATAGCGCTTTTGTTCTCTGCGTATCGACAAAGAAATTCTGCTGCAGCAGAACTGCGCTTCAGCCCATCATTATAAATCAGCCTGTTAAGAGTTATAAAATTTTAAAGAGCTGCTCTCTGGATTCACTCAGGGGTCTCCATTAAAGAGACTGGAACGGATGACGGCCAACACGGCAACAAAGCGAGCCACACGTCTCTTTCGGTATTACCTAGCAACTCAAAATACACTCCATTTACTTCCTTAATAAAGCTTCCTGCTATTGTGATTGATTCATCAACGCGTGTTGTTCTGAAGAGAAAAATGTATCTTCATAACCTTTTACTGAAATATAACAACTCAATCCACCTCTGAGACCAGGTCGTATTGGTCTGACATCACCAAATCCTCGTTTTAGGTCTTACAGAGAAGTTTCACACCATACAATCAATTCCTGATGGATAAAATCAACATTTGAATATCATATTTCACTCATAAGCACATCAAATCACATTACATGTGAATACCATTTCAAGGTGGCTAAACATAGCCTTAGAGTCCCTTTAAGTGTGTTTACATTACTTTTACTGTGATATTATAAATTACAACCAATATCATTTGAAAGCTTAATTAAAAATTCAAGAGATGAAAATATTGCAATCAACCTCATTTCCATAGTATAAACTAAGATAAAGATAAACTGCATAAAGCTAACAGCAAAACATGTTGCATTACAGGAACAATTACAGTTTTGTTAAATGGTTTTCATTTTAATGGGTAGCTTTACAAATGCAGCGTATGTGGCAGGGTTATTATAGTTAACTAAAACCATTTAAAAAAAAAACATTTTTGTTACTTGAAATAAAATGTTAACTAAAATAATAAAATATACATTTTATTTGGACTAATTATCTAAGAAACATTTTCATTTAGTAAATTGATGTACTAAAATAACTAAAATAAAACTGAAATAAAATAATAAAAACAATATTTAATAATAATACTGAGAAAAACAACAAAATTACAAAAAATTTAAATGAAAACAGAAAATATAAAAATAAAAACTATTCAAATTATTAATACAAATTAAAACTATTAACAAAAACTAAAATAACACTGGTATGTAACCTGAAAGTCCCTGTGAGTGTATGATTTTTACTGTGATATAATCAATAAATTTATGACAAACACATTATTTGAAAGCTTTACGATTCAAGAGATGAAAATATAAGTCTCATTTCCATAAGATTAAAATGCATGACACTAAGAACGAAACCCAGGGATTGTTACTGCAGTTTTTGGAGGCGTCCCTAAACTAGCAACCATCTTGGCAAGCTCTGTAAGGCCAGTAACACGTAACCGGATCTTTGCCACGACGCTGTTTCTCACAGAGAATCTCTCATCTGTTGGTCGAACGCATAGTGAGCATCATGTAAAATGAGACGTAACGATCCAGTGATTATATCCCTCCATCCCCCCCGCTCGACGCTGTACGTACACATTAACCCCATTAAACGCATTCCTCCGTCTACATGCCCAAAACCACCCAAAACACAGAGAAAACATGAAAAATCTCAACGTGTGACAAATGCACGGCAGGCTGTAATTTTTTGTATGTTAAAATACTTGATACTTGTTTTGATGCATTGCTTTGTAAGTAGCTTTGGATAAAAGCATCTGCTACATGCATGCTGTAAATAAACCATTGTAGATAGTCATTATCTTTGCACTGTAAAAAAATATTATTTGAAGCTGTAAATAAAGGTTACTGGAGTATGTTTTATGTTCACAGTATTGTGATTGATTCAATACATGTAAGAGACAAATGTGTCTTCATAATCTTTCATTGAAATATGACAACTTGCTCGACTTTGTGACCAGGTCCTAATTGTCTGACGTCACCAAATCATCATGTTAGGACTTAAAAAGACAATTTACACCATACAATCATTTTCTGATGGATAAAATCAACATGTTTGTTTCTTGTGGAATCTCTCATTTCACTCAGGAACACATCACATCACATTACAGGAATAAAATGGGCTGTGAACATTTCACATCAGCTTTAAATCTTTAACCTTCAAAATTCAAGAGCTGAAAATATAGCAATTAACTTTCCATAATATAAACCAAAATAAACAACATATTTAGGATTTCATGGTGACTTTAACTTTTAACAGAGTAAATACAGAGTATTTGACAGGGACATTAGCTAAATAAAATTAAAACCATGTTTGTTGTTGTTTTTAAAATTAATGTTGTAACTTTTTTATTATGTATAAGAAAAATTTATTTCAGTTAGTTGTCAATGAAACATCTCATTTTTGTTTAGTGTAACTTTAAAATGTTACACTTTTAAAAAAATGACAAAAGCACAACATAATTACTAAAAACAATAACAAAATATGAAAAACACGAAAAAAAAACAAAATTCAAACCATTAAAAAAGCTAGTTTCTCAGTGATACTAAAACAACATTGAATTGCCTTATTTTTACTGTGATATAAAAATTACTCTTTACAAGCAATACATTTGAAAGCTTCAAAGAATCAATTCCTGATGGATAAAAATCAACAATTTTTTTCTTGTTTATCATCTTATTTCACTCAGAAACACATCTCAGGAATAAAATGGGTTGTGAATGGCATTTCATGACGATTTCAGTTTTTCTACTAAAATGTCACATTCATTTGCTGTTTCTTTTTTAGTTATCAATTTCTGAGTGAAAATTGTCTCAAAGTCAGTCCTAGAAAGGGTGTTGGAGAAAAACTTCAATCATTATCTTTGCAATGTAATTTTGGTGACACTCGAAATGACACACTTCACCTTTAAGCATACAAACCGCTTTACAGAAAGAGGCTGGAGAGATCGAATGACGTCAAACAGCTATTTTCAAAGTTGGAGGGGGGAAAAAAGCCCAGAAAGAAAGAGTCTTTCTCTAAGCAGCAGTGAGAAATGAGAGCAGGAGATTATAAGCCTGGTGTGGTTCTCCGGCATATTCTTGGCTAGAGAATGAAGACAGATAGCAGGCATGAAGGGCTGGAGAAGCCGGAGGGGAGGGAGGAAAGAGAACGACTGAGAAAAACAGGCCACACTGTAGGGCGTGGAGCACAATAGGGATGAAATATGGTGGCGAGCAGAAAGATGCTGATTAGTGGAAGGCTTCCCGGAAAGATCTACCAACACAAGAAGCGAACTCCCCCTCGCAAAGACGCTCTCCACGGCCGCCTGTGGCTTCGGGGGAGATTTTCGGCCCGCGCTCCATCCTTCCATCCGGATAGGCCCTTAATCTGGCTATCGGGAGCCTTCGGGGCCGCGGAGGCTGCGATTAACAACGGCAGGGAGATTGTGTGTTCCTAATAGTTACAGCCTCCAAGTGGTGTAACGCAATTACAGAGGCTGCAGAAGAACAGCTAATGTGCATGCAACGAGCAGCCTGATATGGATCAGCTATTGAGTTGGCTGTTTTTAATTCACTTTCCAGCACAAAAACCGGGGCATTAGTTAGATTAGATGGGCCTTGGCCGGGAGGGGCGACTGAGGCCCGGCAGAGGGCAAGTGAATTTGTTTAGTGCCGCCTGTCAATTACCATCTGAAACCTTCTGCTGAACGGTTATTTATCTTCAGAGGTGAGGGGAAGGGAAAAAAGACTTGACAGGACAAAACAAGGCCCGAACGCAATTAATAAAGAGACTGTCCATTGACAAGGGCTACTCACGACCGTAGGCAAAGCCATTTGGGTTATGACCATCAAAATGATGTATGAGGCCACATCCGAAGCTGCCGCTTTAATATATTCTGACCAGAGCAGAAAAGTCTGGGCAAGTGCAACCGTCCACTCTAATGCAAAACAGGACAATAAGCAGACTAGAAGTGCTTGAAAGGTAGCAAAAGTATAGCTCAATTGTGGATAAATACTAGTTCTGCTTACGGAGAATAATAGTAGTGTGCAATGTAGACAGATGTAGAAAAGAAAAAGACAATCAATGCAATCAAATCAAAATCAAATAGTTTTTATATAAAATAAAAATTATAATATAAATAAAATATTTAAGTACTTATGAAAATAATATAACAGATCTATCTATCTATCTATCTATCTATCTATCTATATATATATATATATATATATATATATATATATATATATATATACACAGTGCCGTTTTAATTTTTTTTTGCATATTTGTCACACTTAAAAGATTCAGATCATCAAACTAATTTTAATATTACACAAAGATAATGCAAGTAAATACAAAATGCAGTTTTGAAATGATGATTTCATTTATTAAGGGGAAAAAAGCTGTCCAAGCCTGGTGGTGACAACAGTCAAACATGGTGGTGGTAGTGTGATGGTCTGGGGCTGCTTTGCAGCTTCAGAACCTGGATGACTTGCCATAATTGATGGAACCATGAATTCTGCGCTCTATCAGAAAATCCTGAAGGAGAATGTCCAGCCATCAGTTTGTGACCTCAAGCTCAAGTACACTTGGGTTATGCAGCAGGACAATGATCCCAAACACACCAGCAAGTCCACCTCCGAATGGCTCAAGAAAAACAAAATTAAGGTTTGAGTGGCCAAGTCAAAGTCCAGACTTAAATCCAATTGAGATGCTGTGGCATGACCTTAAACAGTCCATTCATGCTCGAAAACCCTCCAATTTGGCTGAATTAAAACAATTCTGCAAAAAAGAGTGGGCCAAAATTCCTCCACAGCGATGTGAAAGACTCATTGCTAGTTATCGCAAATGCTTGATTGCAGTTGTTGCTGCCAAGTGTGGCACAACCAGTTATTAGATTTAGGGGGCAATTACTTTTTCACGTAGTGCCAGGCAGGTTTGGACAGCTATGTCATGCTAAGTTATGCTTATTGAGATTGATAAAACTGTAGGAAAGAAAGAAAAAGCCTATAAGATCAGTATTCAAATTTAGCAAATACATGCAAGTAGCCAAGTATGCAAAAAAGAAAAGGTAGTATGACAATATAATTATGATGATGTCATCGCTGTTGGTGAGAGTTGCAAATCAATGGGAAATGCAAGTCAGAGTTGTTAAAAAACAGCAGGTCGGCTGAAGTAATTGCAAAAAAAAACCAAATAAAACTAAGTAAGTGGAATTTCAATACAGTGCTCATAAGAGAGTCATAATGCAGCAGAGAAAATTAGTGACTGCAGCCCACAGAAATGCACAGATGAGTCGGGCGAGTTTTTAGATTCTGCGACCAGCTGAGAGAATGAAAACGAACAAATGATCAAAAAGCACCATGCCGTACAAAGAAACAATGCTGCTGAAATCTGCATATGGCCTACATTTCTTTGTTTTGAGCACACTTTAAAAAAAAACCTTCATGACTTTGTTCTCTCATAGAAACAATTATTTTCTGAGCATGGAAAACCATTCAGATCCAAAGCACACGGCAAATGGAAACGCTTGAAACGTTCACCTTCGGGGAGGCTGGGAAAGGCCATGCGAGACCCTAGTTAACAAATCATTATCTGCTTCATCTCTTCCATATCTGGTGAGAAACTCGAACCGGCGCTTTTCCCCCTTCACAAAACGGCTCTTACAGCACATTCAGCTGGTTAAATAGAAAAGAAAATGGGGCTACTGTTTTCACCTACAACCCACACGCACACATAATCGCAACAATATGGGGGAAAAATCCAGGCACGCCAGCTCAATGATATAAAGTTACTGTGGCTGCAGGGAAAATGCTTTTTATCATTTGCAGATTACACAACACAAGGGACTTTTCTGTAACCCCGAGACCACCGGGACGCAGACAATGAGCGACTGTGACTGATCTGAAGTACACAAATCACAAACTATCCGTCACAGACTCGCAGTACGTCAATGCGCATTTGGCTACTGCGCTCGGGAACCTGCAGAAAGACCAGAGGAAGGTAAAGAGACGGAGATGTGAGGGCAGACCAGACAAAGCCTCAGGAGCACTTGAGACGACATGACGGCGCTCCTTCTCTGAGAAAGCCTGGTCTTTTATGCATCAGTCAAGCCTCTGGTTCTTGGTCTAACGGTGACCCTCTCTGCACTTTCTGATAAAAACAGCTCTTGAATGTCACTCATTTCTATTTCACTGGCTGTTTACACTCTTGAGAGTCTGAGCAGAGGTTGTAGAAACTCTATCCTGTGTTCTGTCAGGCACGACTGAAAACAAACGAGAGAAAACGCAAGCTAGAAAGTAAATATTCATGCCCATATTTCACGTGCCTACGTCGCTAAAATTCAACCAGTGTGGAAACAACTGCCAGAATGAGAAATCGGCTGAAACCAGACGCGGCCTGTCCCTGCTATTTCTTGTGTTCCTACTAAACGCTGCACAAAAAGAGATCAGATTTCCACACAAAATCATTTGCACATGACAAGGAGGGGATGAAAAAGGAAACATGTATATGTGCAGGGAGAAAATGCGAGCTTTTGTGCTATTGTTTTACAGACTTGGGGTTTTGATTTCCATAAACAAATAGCAAGAAAAAGAGAGAAGCTAGAGAAGAGGAAAAATATATATAAATATAAATATAAATATATGGATATGGATATAAATACATTAATATATGCATACATTTTAGAGGTAAGAAAGGTACAAATTTGTCCTTTAAAGGGTTTTATGCAAAAAAAAATGATTAAATAAATAAATATATTAATTAAATTACATAAACATACATTATAGAGGTAAAAAAATTAAATTAAATAAAAACAATAAAAGGGTTGTATGCACACCCAAAACAATAAATAAAATAAATCTAAAATAAATGATAACAATGATTACATTATTATATATACACACACACACACACACACACACTTACATGCATCATACATACAAACACACACACACACACACACACCTTATTACCTCAGAGTAGTAATATCACTAATGGCACTAACAAGCTTTTGTACCTTTAAAGGTAAGATTTTTTTTCTGTGAATGTGTTAAATAATGTGTATTAAATAGTATTTAATACAAAATTTTTACTTAAGGCAAAACAGCTTCACATTATGCAACACTTGCGTGCAAAAAAATGAAAAATACTCAAACAAGAAAAAAATATTTTATAAAGTCACATTTGAAACTGTTATAAAATAGAACAAAACTGTGAATGCACATCATAAATCTATATTAATGCACCAGTTGTGCAGCTGCAGATATGAGTCTCTGCTGAATCTCTGTAACACTGTGACTTGAGGTTTTAATTTCAATATCAAAATAGCAAGAGAAGAAGTCAAGAATGGCAGCAGTTAATATATCGGAGTTTAAGAAGGAAACCGGAGAGTTTGCACTATCCTGCACTCCCTCTTCCTCCTGTTTACTCCTCTTCCTTTCTGGCCCAAATCATTGCTTTTGTTGGCGCTGAATTCAGCGCTGGAACGCGGCAGTACAATAAAACATTTCCCTCACAACAACAACGATAAAGCACAAAACTGTAACCAGTAAAGTGCAGAACTTTTGCAGTTTTATTGAAAGAACAACGGTGTGGAGATTTACTGACGTGTTTTCTCACAAACGCGAGAGGTAAAAGTGTGCGGCGGGTGAAATTTATGTGCGCAGCTACTGAAGGAAAGCATTCAAGGGGCCGTAACTCTAATCTGACAATGGCAGCGGCGTTCTGCACTTCACACTCGCGAACCGCTGTTCCCTTTAAACAACTCGCTGGTCCAGCGCCAGCCAAAAACTGGCAGGGTCGCCCGGCGCCCCTCGGCCAGGAATCGATACATTCCCTGTGTCATGGGTGAATCCCTGCGTTTGCGTGAGAGTGTGTTAGAGAGCAGTTAATGCAAGGCAAATCAGCCAGCGCTCATTACAGCACAGAGTTTATGACCCCTGACTGACAGAGAGAAGCTGCCAACTGCATCCTGCAGACAGACAGAGCTAAAAATGTCACCGGTTAATAATGAATGCACAGGCACATACACATTAACAAAGTATGGCAGCGACACTCGGGTGGGCGGCATGAGTAATGCTAGATCATACTATATCAGTATATGACTGCAGAGTTAATTACACAGGAATTTAGCAGAAAAAAATGGGTCATTTATTAAATAATATTTGCATATTTCTGAATAAAATGTTTTTTAAATTTACTTTATTTAAAACCTTGATGGTCAAAAAACAATTATTTCTACATACATAAAATAAGGTAATAAAAAAAAATATTATATTAATATTATATTATATCATATTAATTATATGCACACTGTCAGAAAAAAAAGTACTTTTAAAGGTAAAATTTTTGCCCATTTTTTCTGAGGATGTATTATATTATATTCAGTGTTTTAAATTCAATTCAATATTAAACAATATTAAATATTAAATAAAGCAAGTACCACTTCACATCATATAGCACTTAAGTTTAAAAAATAAAATACACAAAACAGGAAAATATTATATTATATTATATTATATGCACTCACTGTCAGGGAAAAAATGTGCAAAAATTATATATTATATATACACCCTAGGGATGGGCGATATGGGCTTAATATTTCTGGTATTTTATTGCGATAACGATTATGACGATAATTCAGGGAATCCTGTTTCTTTAGAGAAAAGTATTATGTTTCATTTTTACTCAAAATAGGGTGTTGTGATACATGTATTGACTGTTTAAAAGCCGGAGGGCACCCTTGCGCAGAAACTCCACATATGTTTATCTGTGTTCTTCAATCTTGGGTATTTTTTTATAAGGAAATTATATGTATAATGCAATGCAAAGATGTTTATCACTTTTTATATCATTCTGATATATGAAACTGTCTGGTCACAAAAAGAAGTTAATTCAAACTCAACTGTTATTAAGATTTGGACAAGCTGTTAAATTATATCTTTGTTGGAACGTTTGTAAACAGGCTTACACATGCAAAACTTATCACACACATGCCTGTAGTACTTTTTCAGAACGATTTTTTGTGTGTGCACAGTACAGCCCTAACCAAACCAGAATGTAGAAGGAGCTTATATTAAATATTTTTTTTAATATTAAATATCTTTATTTCATAATATTTTTGTTAGTTTAGTTTTTTTTTTGTGCAATTTTTAAGTTTTATATAGTTAGTTTCAGTTTTAATTATAGTTTAGCAGAATCAACAGATCACTTCCAGAGTGAAGGCAAAGAAAGACTTACATTTAACCTTAGTGAGGCAAACGTTTAAAAAAATTAACCCATGCTGAGATTGATAGATGGTAAAAGAAGCATACAAATATACACCAAAGGATGCAAGCCTTTTTAAAAAAATCTACAAGTTGCACTTAATGTCATATTAAATGGTGTGTTGAGATATTTAATATGAAAATAAACTAGCCTATTTGGTTAACCTATGTCTTTTTTCTTATTTAACCATATTGTAAATGCGTGCCTTGCGCATTTTCCGTGAATCCGCGCAATTCTAAGTAATGAAATTCAATAATAACATTAGGCCTATTTAAAGTCTCACATTTGAATATGTTATTTTCTTTATTTATGAAGAATTATAAGCGTGTGTATTTGATTTAGCCTTTGTAATTTATTTGTTCAAAAGTTTGGCAGTGATCACAAAAGATGCTGGCAAGTTTTGATTTTTAAAAAGGTCTTCTCATTTTTTTTTCTTCTGTTATTATCATGTTGCGTATCTGTTTTTCTTCAAAACACCAACTGCAATGATGGTTTGATTGCTTGTGTTATATGAGAAAATTAATAAGTTTGTCAGTTGTGATTAATGCGGGTGCGGTTCGGCTCGCGACTCGCTCTTTATGCAGGTTCTGGTCTGGTACAGAAATATGTGCTGCTGTGGGATAACGTCTGTTCTGTTAAGTACGCTGGTGCACGTTTACCAAACAGGACCCGTGCAGGACTGTGCTTTAAACCGCTTTGCGTCTCTCCGTCAGAGATGCGCCATTTACAGGTATTTCCCTACACCGCCACACAGCTCTATATTTTTCACCTGAGAACGTAATGATTACACCATTTATTTTTGTTAATTATTATTTTATTTCATTAGTTAATCAATAATAATTGTTAGTTTCGTTTCTTTTCAACTATTTTGACATTTTTATTTTATTTCAGTTTATGAAATTGTTTTTTCTCAATCGTTTTTGTCTTAGTTTTATTTTTAGTTTACAAAATAACTTGCTCCTCATTTAGGATAAACCTCAATTTCACGTCCACCTTCAACAACTATATGTCAACAACTAGACTTTATCGTTATTATCGCTTTTTATCGTAGAATTTTTAACAAGCCATAAGAATCGCCCATGAAAAAGCTATTATTACATTACAGCTTTGACCTTTTAGATAAAAATAAGGCACAAAGACCTTTTTATGTTACCCTTGTCAATGTTGTAACAGAATGTATTATTAAATATAATATTAAATATCTTTATTTCATAAGGCAAAAACAGCTTCGCATTACATTTATCATTTAAAACTTCAGGCAAAAAAAAAAAAACAAGTAAAATATTCTAATCAGCAAACAAAAAATGCATACAATTCTAAGTCACATTTGAGACCATTTCAAAATAGCACAAAAGTGTGATTTAAATCTATATGAATGCACCAGTTGTGCAGCTGCAGATATGAGTCTCTGTCGAACTGTAAACACACCGTCTCACCTCCAACCATCCCTAACTAACAGCTCCAGCACTACCTCAGAGGAAGGCTTTTGTACAAGCCAGAAATGGCTGCTTTGAGTTGACCTGTTGTCAATAACACAAAGTCACTTTTCTGGTCCCTGTGCAATGCTGACTCTTCACTTTATCCAGCCGCTCGCCACTTCCATTACGCTTCCTATCACTTTAGAAGAGAGGATATATTATTTATCTACTTCCCCGTCTATGTTTGGAGGTCTTCGTTGGGGCCGGTAAACTTCTTCTTGTTGTTTGAGAATGTTCACATCGTACGAAGTGCCCACAGGAGACAGGATTTTCATTTCGCCCTCATTCCAGTAGTTTTATTTTAATGGGCTTTTTAAATGCCCAGATTTAATCAGAGGATTCCGACCTGACGTTTTTCCACTGCTTTTGCATTCCGGGCGTTTTTTACGACGTGGCAGCAAAGGACACAATTAAATGCAGTTTTGGGGCTTGTCGCTCAGCCCACCCGCTCCTCATCGAGGGCCCTGTGATTAACGATATTTAACGCTCTCAGTGGACACCTTGCGCTCCGCTTCTTGTCTTTGCACTTCATCTCAACGCCCTCCATTCTCGCACGGTCGTGGTATTGTTGTGATGAGCTTCTCCCCGCGGGTTCGACAGAGTCAGGTCATGCAGAAAGCCTTCATTAAGGAGACTTACTACTGTACGATTCTCAATCGGGCTCCCGCAAAATTAGCCCCAGTGAGGATGGCCCAGTTAAGCACTCGCGGCTCGCGGGACCCTGGGGAAACGGGCCTGGAGATGTGACTGAACATGAAAGTGCTGAGTTTGGGTTTACGGATTGTGATATCACACGCAGATAAACTAATGGTCCGACCACAGAGCAACTGCTTAGACATGGAAAACAGAGACAAACACGCAGCAAGATTAAGAGAAGCACGAGAACGGTTTTTGCATCTGAAAAACAGAACATGTGAGAACATGAATCAAGGCTAAAAGTAGTACAACGCAGATAAATTCCCATTACTTTGTTCTGCACTACATATTCTAGACACTTCCGAACAGATCACACAATATGCGGCTCTAATTTAGCACCTCATTTAACCGGCCGAAAAAACAACATTAGACATTGACATTGTGACACGCACTCACTGAAGCTTTCCCGTAATGGCCCGAACAGTTAAAACTCTGCTTGGCAGTTTTGTAGATAACTAAAAAGAAGAAATATGAGGGGAATTATCCAGAAGATTGATTCTGGAGAGATAAATGCCTGCTATTCATGCATCTTTATCTGACAGGGCTTGTGCTCTCCGGGCCTTGGGTTTAGTTATTCTCTCTGACAAAACATGTTTGGGCCAGGTTGAGGATGTGTCAGGAGGCGAGCGCTTCATCACTGTCTGACGGGGAACTGATAGGCTACGCGATCCAGATGCGAGGATCAGTCTAAAAGCCCCAAATGGAGAATGATAACCTGCTGAATTCCTCCTGTATGGGGTTTGTCTGACGCCAGGCCCCTCTGCTCATTCACTGACATTTACTTTCTTTACATACGCTCCAATCTAGTCTGTTTCACAATCTATTAAAATAAATTAATATACTTTATAAATCAAGTCATCTGAACCAACAATTATACACTGAAAAATGTTTTGCTAGTTCCCAGCATGCATTGCACCTTAATTAATAATAATTATGTGGTAACTATTAATAAATAAATAAAAATTAGACAAATAATGCTGGAAAAAAGTGGTGTAGGATTTACTTTTAAACATTGCATTGTCTAAATGTTCAACCAAGTTCCCTAGATGAACAAAAGTTACGTATTCAGTTGTTGGTTGAGTTGAGTTAACTTAACAAATTGACTTATTTTTTAAGTTAGGTCAACTTTTTTTACATTACAGAAATAAACTGGTTGTGAACGACATTTCATGTTGACTTTAACTAAGAGCTTCTCTACTGCCCACAAAGCACCTGTTCATGATCATAAAAACAACTGCAGGTCTGTGCATTAAACTTCAAGTAAGATCAAGCTTAAACGGAGAGCCTGGCCTGAGGCGGCGTTTCTCTAATGACCCATCACAAACCAGACCCTTCAGCCCCCTTTTGAGCTCCCACTTTATAGCCAAGTCAACAGTAGGACTTACATTGACCTCTTATCATCTCTCTGGCTGCACGGGGCCTTTAATGGAAAGCAGAATCCAGTGAAAACCTCAAAGTACCAAGTAAATGTATGTTCTTATTTAAGCCCCATAAAAACAGGAAAGCACAAACATTTATCTGTGCTATGCTTTCATCTGCTGTCTGTCGAGCTAAAGAATAACAGAGCCAGGAGGCTGATAAAGTGAAGATAGGAAATGGAAACGCGTGGGTCTCATGTTCCCATGATTCCAGCAGGGCGGTGATTGCTTGTCCTGGCCTCCCTCTACGGTGAACAGCGGTGCACGGCCCTTTCATTACACCAGACGCATGCATCAGTATGCACAACAAAAACCCATCCCATGATGCTCAATTTGGCCGGCGGTCAAGCGTTATGCATTAGCTAAGAATACTAATAATTTGGCAAATGCAATATTAGTGGCTTTGTGGCTATTTGCAGAACTTGGATTGCATGCATTTTTCGGTCTTTGACTGATGTGCGGATTCACACAGTACAACAAGATGTCGGCTCTATAGTCAGGAAGCATATGCTGAGCGTTTAAGGGTTAGTAATATGATTTTTCTGCCGTACTAAGAGACGATAAGAGTGCTTGCTAGTAAACTCAGTCGTGCACGTTGTGACAGTGTCCCAGCAGGCTTCTTGTTTGATTGGACACCACTGTGCCTACAGGGAGAGCCATCACACGACAGCGGAGCTAAAAGCAAAGCACTGACGGTGTTTCTGGAGGGACCGTGTGCTTTTTATAGCAGCGCATGCAATAAGCGAAAAACTGTGTTCTGCTATTAAGCCACAATGACAAGAAAAACATGCAAGAACAACCGTCCGAGATGAAATGCTTTTACTGCAGGACTGTTGCTCTGTTGTTGGAAGACAAACGATGCAAGTGCTTCATTTAAGAAGGTCAGAGGTGAAGAGTGTATTTCCTGCACCACTACATGCAGCAAACAGAATGACTCAAAGAATTTAAAAATGCATTAAAATGATCTGGCTTATTTTATGCATCACTACTACTATAGTGTATAGAAACCTACAACACAAATACATTGAACTTCTATGAAAGCTTGTTCCTGCCACAGAATAAGAAATAAAAATGGTAATGCAGTGTTTCCCAAAGGATTTTGTGGGACTTGTGGCAGCAGGTGACGTCACATATTAATTTGCATATTCATGACGTCATTGCGTCAAGTTTGCATTCAGATGAGTTTTGGCACTTAAGATCTCTTAAATGTCAATAAAGCTGTTCACATTATATTTTCTGTTGTCATACATAAAACAAGTATAAATAGTAAACAGGACCCATTCATTTTACATGTTAACCAGGAATCACTCTCACTATACTCCTTAAATCCTGATTTATAATCGTGACATCGTCTGATAAAATCAATATACATCTAACTTACACTAAAAAGCGACTATATGCGGTGGTTTTGGCTGTATTACTGTTTTGTCTCATTCAGCGCACTGCAGTAACAAACTATGCACATATTAACAGACGAATTATGTTCATATTTAAAACTCCAAACTGTCAGTAAGTGACAGGTGCTTGGAAACGCTGTTTTGTAAAGGATTTACTGACGATTTTGCTGCGTTACGGCCAACTGAATGTGCTGCTTCTCTGCCTCTCACTGCACAGAATAGACGCAGCGAGAGATGCGACACTGCTCCGGGAGTCAGAGCTCATGCTCGCGGGACAGTACTGGAGACATCTTCCAAATGAACGATAGCTAAGGTTTTTTTTCAAAAAAGTCACTAGGTTTGTCTGTATGTACCTGTTGTGGGGGAAAAAGCCGCCAAAAGGGTCTGAAAGTAGCTAAATATTGTGCTAAAGTCGCGCTCGTGTGTGTGAGACGCGGGAGCTAATATTGTATATGGTGCATATTGTTGCGGCCCGCCACAAATAAATCAACGTATGGGAAACACTGGAGATCATCTCTGGGAGTGTCGACAGTTCTTGAGCACACAGCAGTATGAAACGCGTAGGGCGAGGGGAGATTTTCAACTAGTTAATCGATCGCGGATGGTTTCATTATCTCGGGCGGATAATAAAAAAAGTAATGTAAGCGATAATAATAGTAATAAAAACAAAAATGTGTCACCAAATATACTTGGGCGGCCGTTAATATACCTGGGCGGCCCGCCCAGGTAAAGTCTGTGTGGGAAACACTGGGTAATTGCAACTTTCTCTCACAATTCTCACTTTTTCCTTGTAATTCTGGGAACGTCAGAATTGCAAGATGTAAACTTTTGAGACATAAACTTACATTTTCAACAAAAATGTTTGGTTGTGGAAACAAAAAAAAACAATTCTCAGAATTCAAAGACAAAATTGCAAGATATAAACTCAGAATTACAAGAAAAAATCTGAATTATAAATTTATATCTCACAATTCTGAGTTTATACCTTTTGTAATCTCAGAATTCCAAGGAAAAAAGAATTACGGGAAAATATAAATTGTGGGATAAACTCAGAATTGCAAGAAAAAAAGTCAGAATTGTAAGATAAAATGTGACAATTGTCTTTTTTTTATTATTATTTTAGTCCGTAATCAACAAGTTTCCATAAACTTCAGTGTGCAACAAAAATATATATTTTGACGTTAATAGTACATAACGCAGATTATTGGAGTATGCAATACAAGAAAATACCATTTCAGTCTTCCAACTCAAAATTGGACTTGTGTGACTAGTAATTATTTGTGAAATTTATTAGCAGTTTCAAAGCCCTTTTTTCTGTCTACTTTTTTCCAGTTCGGTTTGATGCTGCAGAAAAACGACACCCTTCACCTCTGACCTTCTTAAATGAACTAAAATGTTACTTCTGAGCATTTTACATGGCCTCAGATTGGCGCCGTTAACCAGCAGGGCCAGTATGCGGTCGAGCACATTTACGGCCGGGCGTCGTCCGCTCCCAAAAACCGAACTCTATCCTTCAAACTGTAAAAAGGGGTGTCACTCTCCTCTCCATAACTGCCCTGAGTGGAAGCCCCTTGACTGGTAATAACTCTCATCTCTCTCTCCATTTCCTGATCACAATTACCCTCTCCATGAGGAGCAGGGGCTGTAAATTACATTTCTCTGATCCTCAGCTATAATTGGACACTGAGGATTCTCCAAGCAGCAGCCTTTATGGAAAACAAAGAGCCTTTGAGCGTTTGGGTTTGGATTTCACAACGCGACTCATTACATTAAAGGAGAAGCGTAACATCACTCCATACACAATAGCACACATGACCACGTCAGCGAACGAGTGTATGGTATGAATTCACTTTTATTTCTAGAACACTTTATATGAAATTACAGAATCAGTGATGCAAATGATGCAAAAAAGACAATAATGGCATTATTCAGCTCAATTCAGTTCTGAGTTGATTCAGTTTAATAAGTGTAAGTTATGAAATTACTTCATTTCAGCTACAAGCAGCTCTACAGAAGACAATAGTGTCAATTATTCAGCTCTAGTAAGATTAATGTTGATTTAATCCAGTTTAATAGCAGTGTCAATGTAGAAAAATTCACTTATGAAACGAATTTGCTCTACAGAAGACAAGTGTTATTATTCAGATCAATTCGGTTCATTGTTGATTCATCCAGTTTAACAAGTTTGTCAATTATAGTGCTGCCAAATGATTAATCGTGACTAATTGCATCCACAAAAAATTTTTTTTACATAATGTGTTGTACTGTGTAAATTTATTATGTATATATAAATACACACATGCATGTGTTTCAGAAAAATATGTTATATATAATACAAATTATATGAATATAAATATATATGAATATAAAAGTATTTTCAAAATATATACTGTATGTGTGTATTTATATATATATACATAATAAATATACAGAGTACACACATATATATTATGTAAACAAAAACTTTTATTTTGGATGCGATAAATTGCGTTTAATCATTAGACAGTACTAATCAATTATGAAACAAATTTACTCTACAGGAAGCAACAGTGTCATAATTCAGATCAATTCAGTTCGAAGTTCATTCAAACCAGTTCAATAACTCTGTTAGTGTTGCCAAATTTAACAATTATGAAATGAATTCAATTCAACATTAAAGCAACCCTACAAAAGACAATAGTATCATTTTCAGCTCAATCCAGTTAATAGTGCCCAATAATATCCAATAATAGTGTTGATGTTGCAAAGTTTATCAATTATGAAATGAATTCTATTCAGTCATTATTCAACTCAGTTCAGCTCAAAGTTGATTCAATCCAGTTTACTGTTAAATGTTACACAATTCCACACTCATGAAATTAATTTGACTCAACTCAATTCAGTTTAATAACAGTGTCAATGTTTTAAAAAATCATCCATTATGAAACAAATTTGCTCTACAAAAGACAACATTATCATTGAACTCAATAATTTCAATGTTTATTAAATTCAGTAAAACAACAGTGTTGATGTTGCAGTTTATCAATTATGAAATGAATTTGATTCAATCATTATTCAACTCAGTTGATTCAATCCAGCTCAATTAAGTTTGCAAAATTCAACAATTATGAAATGAATTTGATTCCACATTAAAGCAGCTCTACAGAAAAAACAATGTTGTCATTACTTAGCTCAATGCAGTTTTGTTCTCATCAATACAGTTAAATTGATAATATTGCTGAATATTACGTGTCTCCAACTAAGCAAACCAAAGGCAACAGTGCATGGCGAAGAGCCCAAAATCCATCAGGTGACAAAAACTGGCCTAAATGAACAAAACACAGTTCAGGCTGCGTCACAAGTCAGACTTATGCACTGATATTACTCAAAGATTTTGCATCCAGCTCCTTCTGCGTGAAGTGTTCGTGTCACGATGGAAAAGGAGATCTGCTGACAGACAGGCCGGTCACTTCAGCGTGCTTGTGAAGTAGCCGCACTTGTGCCAGGCTTCACTAATGGACTGCTAATAGAACCCAAAGCTGCACTTTGATGCTTCCCCTGTAGTTTACAGGGTGACAGTGTGTGATTAATTGTACTCACTCCACTCCCCGTACGCTTTTTCTCTTTTTTGCTACGAATAGAGGCTGTCATTGCCGTGACTTTGCTCGCTCACCTACCTGCGCAGCTGGATACGGCGCGATTCGCAATAGACAATGCCGAGCGCATACTGTAATACATCTTTTCCACAGCCGGCGCACTACGTGACGTCAGGAGAGGAGAGCTGCAACCTCAGCACGCCTTTCACAGCAATTATCACGAAAAAATATCCTCAGCACGGGGGAAGGCCAACAAACAGCGTGTAATGCTGACGCCCACAAGGCGACAAAGAAGGAGTTTCTGATGACACACTGTTTGGCTCGACCTTTACCTTCACCAGCACGTGACCGCATTAAGTCTCATTTTCTCCTTCAAACTTAAAAAACGGCCTTACATCACGAGGGAATTACGATACACGGTGGCGCTAGGTCATAGTATAGTAGCCGTTCGGTGCACAATGAAGCCTTTGTGTTTCCAAACGTACTTGGAGAACGACCACGATGGCTGTAACCTTAGTAGAGCCCTTGAGACCCGACCGTTAGGCAATGAGGGAAGTGCTTAGAGTAATGATGATCGCAATAACATTCTCATTTTTACACCTACCGGAGCTGCACGTGTGTCTCTTTTTGAGTTTGCTAAATATTTTCTTAAAAATAAAAGTCCCCCCCCATCCATAAACAAAGCTCAGAGGACACATAACATGCAGAGCGAGAGGACAGACGTGGAAAAAGTGAACTCACGCTTTGACGCACTCAGCAGGCAGTGGGTTTGCTTCACTGTTTTTTTAAACAGTAATTACACATAAGACAGCAAACAAGGCGCCTTTGTTTCCCCAAAAAAAGCATTGCATATGGAACCGACGGCATACAGAAAGCAGAAAAAGCATGCAGCCTACATGAAAACAAAAACGTACAAGAATGGATTATGCACATTTGGGATCTTCGCCTTTCATCAGCAAAGGATCTGCATATTCAAACAGACAGCCGGTCTACCTCAGCCCCCAAATCCACACGGCCTTCTGCCGTTAAAGCGGATGACAAGATCGTCTCCTGTCTAAGTATTGTCAAGGGTCGCACAGTGCTGTTTTTTATCCCCCTCGCTCCCTCTTGACTTTCCCGGTCGCCTCTTATTCATATTCAGGGCGACGAGAGACACTTGTTGTGGAGATGTCAGTGATTTTACTGTACTTGATAAAGGCACTCCTTTCCTCTCTATTGCTCTCTCCTCCATTTCCAGGGCCAAGAGAACACTGGGACGAGTGGGAATTCACACACTTAATTAAAACAAGTGTATCGACAGTGAAAAATAGGGGGATCAGGAGAAGAAAGGAGCGTGAGGGAATTTTTTTTCCATGCAGAGTAGCCGTAACTGCTTAAAAAACAGGGCAGTTCTTCAAGCACGAAAAGATCCCCATGTGAACCGGAAACGTGTAGCTCATTAGTATCCAAAAAACCTATGGGCCATTAATTAGTCACAAACAATGTTCTCCCTAAATATCGACTTCTTAATGGACACGAAGAGACTTGGTTCGTGTTCCCATTACAGTCAATGGCATTGGCCTCCAAGGGCTTCTGGAATTGGCCTTATGTCATCCTGCGATGCCCTTCAGACACTGGAGCGGGATAGTTTTTCCTCAACCTTTCCTTGTTTCTCATTAACTATGCACAATTGTCGAGGGAGGTTTTGCTAGACTGGATTGGGTTTCTAACAATCAGATTCCTGGCGTTTTTGGAGCCTGAAGCAGTCAACACTTACAAACCTCACTTAAAAATAATAAAGTATTATAGTGTATATAATCTAGAATAATACAAACTTCACTTTATATGTAATTATATGTATTTGGCAGAAGCAACTTGCATTGCATTCAAGCTTTCCTTTTTATTCAATGCATGCATTCCCTAGGAATCGAACCCATGACCTTGCCGCTGATCTATTGTTTGAGCTACAGTAATCACTTTTTTTTAATAGTAGTACATAATCTAGAATTGTACAAACATCACTTTACATTTAAGCATTTGGCAGATGCTTCTATCTAAAGTGACGTACACTGCATTTAGCATTCCCTGGGAATCGAACCCACAAACTTGCCATTGCTCTTCTGTTTGAACTAATGGTTTAAAAAGTTGCTATTAAATAATAAAGTAATATTGCACATATGCTAGAACAGTACAAAAATGACTTTACATTTATGCATTTGGTAGATGCTTTTATCCAAAGCGACTTATACATTGCATTTATGCTTAACTTTTTCTTCAATGCATGCATCTCCTGGGAATCAAACCCATGACCTTGCCGCCGAGCTACAGGAATAATTTTTAAAAGTAGCTTTTAAATAATACAGCAATATAGTACATAATCTAGAATAGTACTGTAACAAGTTCAACACCTTTTGTCAGTGATCTCCAAAAAAATATGAGATCAGCAGAATCCGGTACACTGCAACTACATGTAAACCACTGAGGGGGGGTTGAAGTCAATGTCAAACGTGGCTCGGAGGAGATTCACAAACCTGCCTTGTGATAGGGAGGAGGTCTTTGTGTCATCTCTCTGTGTCAAGAACATGGCTGCCGGTTTACTTACACAACAATTATTCAGCGAAATCCTTTTAATGGAGTCCCACACTCAGTTCAGTGAACAGACACGTTCAAGAAGGCAAACGGCATCAGCTCTGGTGTATCTGAGATATGCCACAAACACAAACTTGAAAGCATCTTCAGCGTAGAGAAAGCACTTTTAACTCACAACGTTGTGCCCAGAGGAAAACTCATTTAATTAGTTAGTTCATTATAATGCAATCAAAGCACACAGCAGAAGTACTCAATAGCAAAATAATCAAAATATTTATTTTACTCCTAATAGAAACAGGGAATTCGGGTAAATTATCAATTCAAACTCTTAATAAATATAAAATGCCAGCAGCACATTCGCTTCTCACAGAATGAGGCCATGAGTGATATTTTGTGGTTTCAAGTAATGCATTTGTCCTGTTTCTCTGAATACCTCAAAATATTCCCAAAGGAATTTTGGCACTTTGTAATTAGGATAATAAAATGATCTATAATATAAGTTGATGGATTGATTATGCATTATTTTCAGTATATAAAATAAAAATGTAATAATAACGCGCTAAGCCCTTTCTATACTAAACACGCGCAAACAATATTTACAGCAAAACAGATGGGATTGAAAAACAACTCGGAATCAAATACTCTTATCCTTTAAAGCCAGAAAACTGTCCTGTAACAAGATTTCAGCATTCATAACAAGACTACAGATATTAAGAAGCACGATAAGCTTTCAGATCCGTCTGCGCATAAAAGGACAAACGCAAAAACATCGTTCTGTTCATTTCTAACGTGCAGAAACACCAACGCGCTCCTGCTTTTGTCATGACAGACACACAGCAGCACAAGACAAAGTTTTCTCATGTAATGACCTCACTGTGAGCTCATGCCTAAAATTAAGACCAAATCACAATAATCCACATATGCGATTTTTCAATGTAAAGAGATTTAACCAACTGTGGCTGAAATATAAACAACACGCTCTTACACTCAACGATAATAAACAAAACTACTGCAACAAAATAATATTAACTTAACAGTAAATGCCATTGTTAGTTTAAATATATAAACAAATCAGATCTGGCAGGAATTAATTACCTAACATGTTCGACCACACAAAACACAGAATTTACAAACAAAAAGCATAAACTTAAAAATCTGACAAATCAATTCACGCCTGAAATATCAAATCTGACTAGCAATCTAAGCAAATGAAGGGTTTAAGTAATTCCCATGAAGACTTATTAGCATTATTTACTGAAATCACTCAGATGCCGTATGAATATCTGCATAAAGCTAGATCGGTTTGACAACTTTTCATACGCAGATCTTGAACAATAATTTAACGAAACTTTCGCTCATTCAGCAAACTTCAGTCAGCGATACTGATCGATATTCACCTAATATTGAAAGGTTTTCTTACCTTGAGCCGAACCGGTGTTGACGAGCGATAAAATAGTAAAAACGAACACAGTGATCATCTGCGCTAAGACTCCCGATCCGCCTCGGTCTCTTTTCGCAGTCTTTTTACTTCTTCCCATCATACAAACAGTCAAAACCAGGCAAAAATCCGCCGATCAGGTGAAATAATAATCAGAGCACCTCTGGAGATGTTGTTTGTAATAAAACCAGCGGAATCGCAGACTGTGGCGGAGAGATTATTATTCGCGGAATGAAATGTTGATGGAATCCGTTGGTTTTTACCTCAGCGCACTCTTCTGACAGACAGCGGCCACCAACGCCCGTCAAACACAAGTGTTTGGGATTAATATCCTCAGTTTCTCCTCTTCTGAGCAGTTTTTCTCTCAAGGCTTCGCGAAACGCCGCGGATCGGCTGTAAACAGGTAAATCAGCGCTCCTGAGGTGAGTTGATGTCTGTCAGTGAAGTTCCCTCAGCGCGCGCTCCCCGCCTTCTGATGGAGAGCTGGAGGAGCGCGAGATCCCCGCGCGAGCCGCCGGCCGCTTCAGCCAATCCGCTTGCGCTCCGACTTCAGTGCGAAGAAACCCGGGTGCGGAGCGCGGAGCGCGGAGCGGATCAACACCTGATCAGGTGGATCATGTTATCACATGAGCTTTAATGAGATGATGAGGAGCTGTTCTGAGATATTCTACTGTTATTCTGCTTCATTTGTGATCCTTTCCTTCCATAAGTTCTCAGTCTCAGCACATACTTAGACACTTCAAATGCTGTAGAATGAGGGTTATTTATTTATTCATTTATTTATCAAAAACAGGGCCATTGTAGGACTTTATTCTCTGATTTTTAAACGTTATTTTCACATGCATTTAGATATTCTACTGTTATTTTTATACTGCTTTTATACTGCTTTTTCTACTATTTGTTTATTCATTCATTCATTCATTCCTTTATTCAGTTTTATTAATTTATTTATAAGCAAGCAAAAAATGCCAAAAATTTGCCAGGATTTTATTTTTTGGCTTTCAATATTATTTTCAATTATCATTTAGATATTTTGTTATTCTGTTGCTTTTAGGACATTTTTCTGCTTATAATTCAACCATATGTTTAATGAAATACTGTAGAATTAAGGGGACTAATATAAATACTGTATATGCTTATTTGGCAATGTATTTTTATTTATTTATTTCTGATTTGATTTGACTTTATTTTCAGACTAGTGCTACTCATAATTCAAAGATAATCATAAAGGAATACAGTTGAATGAGAATAAATATCCAGGTGGATGCTGCACACTGGTGGTGGTTGAGGTATAAGCGCTTTGAGGGCAGAAAAGCGCTTAAATGTTGAATTATTATTATTATTAAATACCGGTATAATTTTTAAATGTTTTATTCATTTTGCAAACAGAAAGGCTAGTAAATTAAAGGGTTAGTTCACCCAAAAATGAAAATTCTGTCATTAATTACTCACCCTCGTGTCGTTTCAAACCCGTTAGACCTTCGTTCATCTTCGAGAACACAAATTAAGATATTTTTGATGGAATCCGAGAGCTCTCTGACCCTCTATAGACAGCAAGGATCCTTAAACACGATCAACAGACAGAAACACAGCAAGCACATCGTTAAAATAATCCATATGACATCAGGGGTTCAACCGTAATATTACGAAGCAGTACGAGGATACTGTTTGTGTGCAAAGAAAACAAAAATAACAATTTTATTCAACAGTTCGTCTCCTCTACGTCAGCATAGTGCCATTTTGGAGAGTATCCGCTGGACGGAAACTGCGTACGCTCTTCTGTATCAGCCGCACCGCGCGGATACGTCTTCTACGTATATTTACGCTTTGATTTGAACAAAAACAGCGTATCCGGTATGCAGCTAAAACACAGAAGAGCGTACGCAGTTTCCGTCCAGCGGATATTCTCCAAAATGGCGCTATAGGGTGACACAGAGGAGATGAATTTGAATAAAGTCGTTATTTTTTTTTCTTTTGCACACAAAAAGTATTCTCGTAGCTTCGTAAAATTACGGTTGAACCTCTGATGTCACATGGATTATTTTAATGATGTCCTTGCTACGTTTCTGAGCCTTGATCGTGTAAGGACCCTTCTGCTGTCTATAGAGGGTCAGAGAGCTCTCGGATTCCATCAAAAATATCTTAATTTGTGTTCTGAAGATGAACGAAGGTCTAACGGGTTTGGAAACGACATGAGGGTGAGTAATTAATGACAGAATTTTCATTTTTGGGTGAACTACCCCTTTAAGAACAATTTGCCATTGTATGACTTTATTTCATGACTTCAAATGTTCTTTTCAAGTGTCATTTGGATATTTTATTATTGTGTTTATGTTAGGACCCTTTTAGGCTCACAATTCAACCATAATCTCAGCACACACAGAGATAAATGTTTTTTTATTGATTGATTTAGCAAAAATGGTAAGTGAATTAAGAACAATTTGCCATCGTATGACTTTTTTCTGACTTTAAATTCATAAAATTCACAAAAGGAGGTCTGAAAATGACTTTATTGTAGTTAATGTTTCACTCTTGGTTCTGATCCATGACACTAAGTAAACAAGAGGAAAACAAACCTCGCTGGAATCTAATCAACAAAACCCTAAAGTACATTTGCTTTCCTTATCACTGCCCTCCTGTTATTCATTTAGCCCTGCTAATTGCCCAAAACATGCGCTCTTGTCAGAAGGCATGATCAATAATTATGACAGGAAGAAAACCACAAACCATGATAACTGAAGTGAGCTTGCAAATTCTGCTGCTGCGCGCCGGGCCTGTCGTCATGATAAGAGGAGACTGTATCTGTGATTCCAGCTCATCAATCTTCTCTATCTGCAGGTGTTTTGTGTTTGCATTTATGATGCATGATGTCATGGCTTAATGGTTAAGGATCTGGGCTGCTGGCTTCAGTATTGAGGGTTCAACCCCAGGTGGAGTGACCTAGAAACTAGAGAGCTGCTGAAATTCCAGTCCTACTCCATCACCATTGTGCCCCGGAGCAAGTCACTTAACCTCGGGTTTCTTCAAGAAGGCTCTTCCGTCGTTTCGAATGAAGCGTCTGCTAAATGGCCAGTAAAATAAACTGTTTGCACTATTAAAAAAATAAATCAAGACAAGTTCTCTCAATAACTGTGCTAATAGCACTATGTTTTGTCAATTTGAATTAGTTTATTCACTAAATGCAAAATACCTCATTCAGCCAATAAATGCATCTGTTTTCTTGTTCAACAATTTTTCATTTAGTAACACAATAAATTATTTTGTTGCTTCGATAGTCATATATATAGGCTAGTCTTGCAGTACACTCAATATGTTAAGTGAATGCTATATTTATTTATGAAGAAACAATCATCCTACAAAGCAAAGATATGCAGGATATAGTTTTAAACGGTTGAACACACTGACGCACAAACCTCAAGAACATTGACAATCAACAAATGTAAAAAGACAAGCTCTTAACATCACAACACAACAAATAAATAAAATTATATTTCACACAAAAATTTAAAATTCATCATCATATACTCACATTCATGTTGTTCAAAACCTGTACGAGTTTCTTTCTTCTGCTGAACAACAAAGAAGATATTTTGATTATTTGAACATTTGCTGGTACCCATTGACTTCCATAGTACCCCCCCCCCCCCCCCCCCCCCCCTACTATGGAAGCCAATGGCTGTTTGGTTACCTGCATCTTCTTTTAAGTTCCACACAAGAAAGAGACTCACAGGTTTGAAACATTTGGGTGAATTCTGTTTGGTCTGACGTGGGTTTTATGTAGTTTCAGGAAAACTGCATTAGTATTTGAGACTCAAGAGGTTTTGTTACATTGACTCTTGTCTTATTCTTTACACAGAATGCACTCCAAAGACACAAGATTGTCATGTTTTTCCATTGGATTTATGCATCTTCACATTTTCCATGTAAATTCTTAAGCAGCCTCTGTAAATATTATGTAATGTTTACCGACAGAGGTAATGCTGTTTACAGCGGTAAGCTCATACCGTCTTTAATCTTGCTGAGTGACAACTCAGAAAAGCCATTTACTCGGGTAGTGGTTAACATCATGGGTGGCCTGCCTGTGTAATCTCATACATGGAATTCCAAGTACACAGCGTCTTCCGAGGCTTTTCCGTGGTTTTCTGTGAGCACAAACTCTATTGTCAACTCTATATCCCTTTGTTGGGAACAGGCTTTTTTTTGGCCGCAATGAAACAGACTGTAAAAAAAAAACCTATATATTTTACAGTTTACAAAACTTTTAGAGTCTCAAATACTAATGCAGTTTTCTTGAAACTACATAAAAACCACCAACTAGTCAATAATCCACATATGCAACTACACTGTAAAAAATGAATCATGGGTCTTGTAATTTTCATTAAAAAAATTAAGGTGAAAAAATAGTGAGTATATAAAATAGTATATTAAAAATAGTGAGTATATTTCATTAAAGAAATTGTGATTCAGTGTTGTACAGAAAATATTGAGGACTTTTTTACTAATAAAATCAAGAGATGTGTTTTTAAAGGAAACTTAAGCAGTTTTGAGGCTTAAATTGAGGAACTGATTAAACTAAAAAAAATAAGGAAAGAAGGCTACCTATTTATTTTAAGAGAATTAGCTCAATTTTGCAGTTTTATTTTAGAGATGATTGTTAGTTCCCAGCATGCTTTGCATATGGCTGGATATGGAGAGTAACATTTTTAATTAAATGCTATTTTATGTGTTTTTGAGTCAAGGGAAACATCTATTAATGTTTAATGTTCAGTTATGTTTGACATTTGAAAGCAGAAGAGTATGGTTATGATACTACTCCTCTAAGGCATTAAGCCTTGTTCAATGAGCATAGCTTTGTTAGTGCTAGTGCAGTACTTTACAGTATTTCTCAAGTATTTTCCTACTTGAGCTGTTTGGTTGTATACAGTCTTTTAAATGTACACAATAACTCAAAGTCAAATACAAACAGGCCTCACTCAAAATCACAGACTTTTGAGAATCAACTTAAAATAAATGAGCACATTTCACAAATTATATTAAATTCTATTTTGTCATAGATTAATTAATTTAGGAGATTTTACATGATTTATTCAGGTAGATTCCATAAAAAAACCAAGCCTTAAAAACTACTCAAAAATACTAAGTGTAATATTGTTACCATATATTTTTTAAGTAAATAGCCCGTTCCATTTTTTACAGTGTAGTCAAAGAAAATTTCATATTGCTGAAATGTTAATGTTAATCATTAATACATTTTGTGGTTACTATTATAGGATTATTGTTTTGCAGTTTGCCGACTTCGTTTTTGTTGTTATTTTGCCATTATTGTTAGTTATTTGTTGAGTTGTGATGTAAATTTGTTAACTGTCACCTATACTTGAGGTTTGAGTGTCGAGTCTTGAGGCCTACGGTATGTTCAAACATTTAAAACTATATTTTCACTTTATAGGACTATTGCTCCTTCACACACTGATTTCCTAGGTATTTTTGTCTTGTTTTCTAGTATTAATATCTAAACATTCTTGAATCAAGATGCATTTATTCGAGAAGCAAAATGATTAAGATACTAAGTCTTAAGTCATGTTCTCTGTTTTTTGTGTTTGCTTAAAATAAGAAAAAATATCTGCCAACGAGGCAAGAAAAATAACCTTGTTTTGCCTTTGAATTAAAATATATTTTTTTACCCAACTGACAGACTCTTGTTTTAAGCAAAAACTAACAAAAATTTGATGCATTTTTCAGAAAACAGTACGTCATTTTGCTTCTTAAGTAAATTCTTCTTGATTTAATAAAATGTAGATGTTTGAAATGGAAAATAAGACAGAGATACTAAGTAAGGAATTCATTTTTGCCGTGGCAAACAAAGATAGCATAGTTCACTTAACATCTATGCAGTTATCAAAACAAATGTATTTATTGTAACTAAGAGACCGTTTACACTGTTTTCAACTAAAAATGGAAAACTTTTCATGTGTTTTTGGCCGTTTTAGGGGCCTTAAACAGCAAACTATTGAAAACGAGACTATTGAAAACTGCAAGTTTTTGAAAACTATACCGTTGTCGTCTCCATGTAAACTATAAAAACACAAATTTGTGAAAACGATGACATCTTTAACCAACTACTGTCCTGCCAGTGTTTTTTAGTCTTTTTTGCAGACTGTTTTGACAATGTTGTCTGTGAGTAAAAACAAAAAGGAAAGACTCAGTTTTTTTGTACATCGTTATTGTATAAATGTACTCTAAATTAAAATAAGCTAAACAAGAAATCTGTTGTTGTCTTGATGAATTTATTGGCTGAATTATGCATTTTGCACAGACTTAATGAACAAATTCAAATCGACAAAATAAAGTAGTGTTACTTAGTAGAGGACATAAAAATCTGAACACATCAAGTTACCAATTTTCTGAGTTTATATTTTTACAGTGAGTAGCTACGGGCAGAACAAATACTGTATCCTGTGCAAGCATGTGCTATTAAATTGTGCTGCACGCTGTTCATCTCTTCAAAAGCAACAGAGATCTTTTATATCGTGGATATTTTTTAAGCTTTACAACTTTGAAATGATACAGTGTTCCGAAGCAATATCAAAATGTCAAGAGGTCTCAGTCAGCAACACAACAATAGACATAATTCCCTCTCACCTAAGGTTCAGCTCTATAATATCGCTCTCTTTTTGGCATTGTAGCCGTTTTTATGAACCCGCTTTGATGACCTATTCCCATCCCGACCCCAAAAGAAAAACAGCCCCCGAGAGAGCCGGGAAAAGAACATGTACAGAGTCTCCAAGACTAATGTCACCCAGCGCTCCCATTTGGCACCAGAAGTGACACATCGTGACATCATTTCCTCTTCCCAGCGAGGAGCCGCAGCATCCCTTTATTCTTCCACTTTTAGAGTTATTTGGACTGTAATCCTTCATAACTGCTGGTTAAATCAAGCGTAACGATGGACTGAATTGGGTGGCCTTAAGGCTGGACTTTCTGTTTCTGACCTTTTTCTGGACATATCATACAGTAAATGATATATAAACCCAAACAATTCACAATCGCATTCATTCGGTGTGTTTATCCTTCATTCTTATATCCATATGTGACCCTGGAGCACAAAAGCAGTCATAAGTCGGTGGGGTATATTTGTAGCAATAGCCAAAAATACATTGTATGGGTCAAAATTATCCATTTTTCTTTTATGCCAAAAATCATTAGGATATTAAGTAAAGATCATGTTCCATGAAGATATTTTGTAAATTTCCTACTGTAAATATATCAAAACTTCAATTTTTGATTAGTAATATGCATTGCTAAGAACTTAATTTGAACAACTTTAAAGATGATTTTCTCAATATTTTGATTTTTTTGCACCCTCAGATTCCAGATTTTCAAATAGTTGTATCTCAGCCAAATATTGTCCTATCATAACAAACCATACATCAATGGAAAGATTATTTATTCAGCTTGTATTTAAAAAAAATGACCCTTATGACTGGTTTTGTGGTCCAGGGTCACATACAGTATATGCAATTTCCAGTCAATCAAACTGAGAACACGAGGACGTGAGAAACCAACTCGAGTGCTCAAAATGAACTGGGATTTGAGAAAGAATGACTTATGCATCGACTCATCTTGTTTTTCGCGACTTGAACAATGATGTCGGTGAGAATCTGACATCTTATTGGCATTTCACTTTGAATTACCAGCGGGAGGGAAATTGCTTTTGTGCTGTGTTGCTGATGGGCCTGAGAGAACATTATCTATTACTCGGGCAAACTTGACCAAATACTGAGAACTATGATTATGGTCTGTCTGTCCCTGGATTATTATTATGCTAATTCACAATGTTTGGTAAATGCATTTATGTGAGAATATTGACTTTTTTTTTTTTTTTTTTTACTGGCGTCACAAAGTGACTTCTGCAAGCAGTAATAAAAATAGCATTAGGAAAGTAACTATGGACTGGTAGAATTATTTGTACTAAATACTATAGGTCTATTTTCATGAAGCGATCTAATTAACCTTAAAATGTGAAGTCCCATACGGAAATCTAAAATATTACATAGATTGCTCTCTCTCTCTCTCTCTCTCTCTCTCTCTCTCTCTATATATATGTTATTTATAAGGTACATATATTGTCAACAACTATATATTATCATATATTTGAATATATTATTATTATATATTATATACAATTTTTACATACAAACATTCTCTAGGTAGATGAAAATCTAAATTTACAACATAAATAAAATCCCCATAGTCAAATTTGTATATGAAGATATCTATGCCATACTGTATATGATTTTTATATGCCATTATATGTAGCAACCATGTATATTTTCCATACACACACACACACACACACATACATACAGTATATATAACAACGTGCATTTTGTACATATGTTGTTTGCATATATATTTATTTATCTATCTAGCTATCTATCGTTTATATTTCCTTATATAATATTAACATGGTTTCATGGGTTTTAGGATGATATACTGTACATGTACATGACATATAAGTCCAAAAATGTATTACATATATGGGCTAGATATATGTTAATAATATATCAAATTTTTTGAATTTCTGATAGATTTCATGTTTTTACTTCACTTGACAACATATTTCATATATGTAAATGTAATAAATGCACAGATTTTACATTTGCACATGGTGTGGTTCGATTTACTCCTGACTTTAAATGCAAACTGCAAGTTTACAAACTGATATTTTGCAAAAAGTCACGAACTCCCAAGACTGAACGGAGCCTCTAGACTAGAGTGCAGAAATAAAACCATTAAATGTTTGTTCTTAATATTAAGCTGCATTTTATCTTGAAGGCCGGCGTATATTAGAGAATCTGAAGAGTTTTTGCACAATGGAAGGCTCTATGAATATGTCTTTTGTGAGTCACTGTAATGTACGTTTTTAAAAGTATGAGGAGATGGATTGTGCTTCAAACCTAATGGCTCTGGCTGGTGTTTTACTGTCAGTCCAGATATCTCAAGCGAATGACCCTTTAACATATTCTGTAGTGAAAGCACACAGTAATGTGGCATGAGCTCGTCCAGTTCTTCAGTAACGAATGGCTGGCCGCAGACCGAAGAGGGATAAAGCTGAATTAATTCAGATGCTCCTGACATTCATGCATAAATAAGGCATTTAGTGCTCTTTGCATATGCCCCATTTAGCGGAAGTACGTTTTTTATTGATATGGCGGTAAAACTGTTAAGAATCCATTATGCTTTTATTAATTGGCCTGATATTAATCAGCAGCAGCAGTGAATAAATAGATTCGTCATGTTTTGTAGCCATGACGATCCAGAAATAGGTTCTGATGGGTCACGGACAGCAGGAGAAAAGCAATGTGAAATGCACATCATAACTCGTCAGCTTTTACAAGCTTTTCAGTGTCAGAGGTTACGAGTCTAGTTATGCTCTGAGTGCAAATTCATGCCAAATAGAAATCAAATCAGACACAAAAAATCTAATTTTATTTGTCACACATAGTATGATGTGCAGTGAAAGGATTTTTTTGACTCTCTGCACATAGAATTAACATTATAAGAATACCATAGAAATAAAATAAAAATAATAACAATAATACAACTCAGTTGACATGAGCTCGCTGCAGTAAGTATAAACATGGTTCAAGCATAACCCAATGTGTGGGAATTATTAGCTAAAGGGAAAATCATGAACAGATAACGACACTGTGTTGAGATGCAATTGATGTAAACAGTGTTATTTTAGTATTGATGGGATAGTATTATTTTTAACTAATATTTTAATTTTTAATTATGTTCATTTTAATTTTAGTTGAAGTTTTAGCAATTTTTTCATCAGTTTTCATCATCTTTAGTAGTTTTGTTTTGTGTGTGTGTGTGTGTGTGTGTGTATTAGTTATTTCAATACATAAAGTTAATCTAAATTAAAATGAGAAAATGTGCCTGGGTGACAAGTTGAAATAAAAAGGTTTTATATTTTATTTTATATCAGTAATGTCTATTTTATTTTCTTAGTGTCTATTTAGGGTCTGTTTAATTAAATAATGGAAATGCTTTTTTAATTTTAGTCAAAGTTTTTGTAATTTTGTTGTGTTTTTGTCATTTTTAGTGGTTTGTTATATATATATATATATATAGTTTATATTCATTTTTATTTAAATTCTTGTTTTTTTTATCATATTATTTTTTCAGTTAATGGCTATTTTATTTCAAGCAACAATTTATATATATATGTATATAGTTTTAGTTAACTATAATAATCCTGGATGTAAAGCATTGGTCTCAACTCAGTTCCTGGAGGGTCACAGCTCTGCACAGTTTAGCTCTGACCCTAATCAAACACACCTGATCCAGATAATCAAGCTCTTCAGGATCACTAGAAACCTCCAAGCAGGTGTGATTTGGAGCTGGTTAAAGCTAAACTCTGCAGAGCTGTGGCCCTCCAGGAAACTGAGTTTGAGACCACTGATGTAAAATCTACACTGTAAAACTCATTTTTCAATGTTGTAAATAAAATTATTGGAGTGCATGTTACAAGAAAATACTATTTTGGTTTGTCTACTTCAAAATTTCATGATTAATTCATTCAATGTGTTAATGCAATTTCTTTGTTACTATTTGTGAAATTTACTTGCAATTTTTACATTGTTTCAACCTGCTTGAGAAGCTAATCAAACCTAAACAGCAACATCAACATAAACTCACCTCTCTCTCTCAGCTCATTGATGCTTTTCCCCCAAACTGTCACTCAGCGTTTGCTAACGATGAAAGGCCTGTCAGTCATTGGCACGACAGCCCTTCTCCTCCGTTAACAAAGACGTTAACAGTCTGAGCGAATGATGGGCGTCCTTGAGAAAAAAAAACTCCATCAATCTCTGCGTCTCTAAAGCGCTGACTTCAGGCCGGCGTTATGAAGTGAAACAGAAGTCAGGGAATCCTTCTCTGACACACGGTGGTAAAACCACATTTAAATTGGAAATTTATTCTGCCCATAAACCTTGACTCAATGACTTTTTAGAGCATCTCTCTGTGATAGATTATGCTGAGAGAATATGCAGGGGTTAATCCGAAGCGGCACAACACAAGGATGCTACAAAATAAAAAGCAGTTTTTCATGGCCACAGGCCAAGTTTAGTGCCACTCTTGATATCGGTGTTAAAAGTGATTTGCAACACCGTATGTGGCAAGGAATCAAAACTTAATTTAAGCAGATAAAGATGCCATTTCAGAGCCAGATAAAGTGCTGCATCATGAACGCGCAGGTTTCGGGTCTCTGCCGATCGTCAGATTTACAGGCCTGTTTTTTCTGCCCCATAAACGGCAAGTCTCCTTGCCAGGCGACACTGGGAAATGTTAATGGATTCATTTGTCAAGAAGGCCTTCCGCTTATTTACAGTCCACCTCCAATACGGCATTTCTCCTGTAAGACAAAAAGATCCACCGGTCAAATTATCGATTTACCTGCTCATCGCCACAGTGAGTCACTGCGCAAAAACAAACAGAGCCCATTAACACGCAAAATATGCTCGCCGTCTCACCTTGCCATTACTGTAATCACGAGAAGTAATCTTCCTGTAATTTACATAATTGGAGCATTTAAAAGTTACTAAATAACACCGCAGATCAGCATCTGAGCAAGAGCAAACCAGAGCAAAACAAGCCACGACATTCTACGATATAAAACATTCTGGCATATTCCTTCTTTATGCATTGTTCAGTTTTGATCATTTTAACGAGGTTTAGGCTGAATGCCACTGAACATTTCAGAATCAGTCGTCCTGTAGGGTTTCTATCTAGAACACTCATATCTGATTCAAACATGATCTACACTGCATGAAATACAAAAACCCACTTACAGGAATAGTTCAGCCAAACATGAAAATGAAAGATTAGGATGAGTTTGTTTCTAGCATTGAGTTTGTAGGATTGCATCACTGTCTCAGCAATGGATGCTCTGCAGTGAATGGGTGCCGTCAGAATGAGAGTCCAAACAGCTGATAAAATCATCACAATAATCCACAAGTAATCCACACCACTCCAGTCCATCAGTTAACATCTGGAGAAGACAAAAGATGAAACAAATCCACCATTAAGACGTTTTTAACTAAAATACTATAGAGTCCATAATTCATAATAACGCTTCCTCCAGTGAAAAAGTGTTCTGGTCTGAATCAGGAGAGAAATCTGCACAGATCAAGCAGCGTTTACAAGACAAAACAGCTCTAAACTAATATGTGGCTGGATTTTGATGTGAGAGACAACAGGAGATGCACGTTTTCACTGGAGGAAGCGTTATTATGGATTATGGACTCTATGGTATTTTAGTTAAAAACGTCTTAATGGTGGATTTGTTTCAGCTTTTGTCTTCTCCAGATGTTAACTGATGGACTGGAGTGGTGTGGATTATTGTGATCTTGGATGATCTCAGGGTGAACACATTTTCATTTTTGTGTGAACTATTCCTTTAATTTAGGACTCTTCCTTTAAACCTAAATCAAACACAAAGCATAATTCAAAAATCAATATGGAAAATTCCTTCAGTATTAACACAGCACACTGTGCCCTATTTTTGAGTGAACTGTATGTGTGTGAGAGCTCGTGTGTGTATCCTGTCAAATGTCACAAACCTGGTGGCGAGTGATTCAGCAGCGGATCAAAGCTGATCGTAAAACCGGCAGTAAAAAGGTCAGTCCTGACGCAGCTCACGCACCAGAGAAAGCCTGTTTTCACTTAGGATTGTTTTCATGGAGAAACAAACTGCTGCTGTGGTCTAAACGCACCTCCACGTACAGTATTAACCCACGACTAACCATCCAAACACATCTCAGAGTAGCATTACTCTGACTGATCAACAATAAAGTGAAATCTTCACTGAACTAATTTGGCATATTATAAAAATCAGCATTATATAATTATGCTATAAGCAACCCAATGACACATTTAAAGTCATTATGAAATCAAAACAGGGTTAAAACTAAAACCATTAAAAAACAATATACAATAAAATATTTTACAATAATACATTTCAGCCAGTTACACACACACACACACACACACACACACACACACACATGTTGGTTTTTGTGGTTTACGGGGACTCTCCATAGGCGTAATGTTTTTTATACTGAACAAACTGTGTGTGCTATTGCCCTACACCAACCCTACACCTAAACTTAGCCCTCACAGGAGATTGTGTGCATTTTTAGATTTTCAAAAAAACACCATTTAGTATGTTTTTTAAGCCTTTTGAATTACGGGGACATAGGCAGTGTCCTCATAAACCACCTTCAAATTGTAATACCTCTGTCATACCCATGTTATTATACAAATTTGTGTCCTCATAAACCACATAAAACACACACACACACACACACACACGAAGCTACTGAAGTGACAAAAACATGCACTACCAAATTACTAAATTGTTAACTAAAATTAAAATGTAAAAAAGAAAATGTTACAAAATAAAAACTGATTCGGAAAAGCAATATTTGACATGAATCTTATTCATGTATTCCTCCCTTTTTACTCTTAACTGTAATGCATTTAAAATTAATTTTTCATCATTTTTTTATTCTTTTATTTCTTACGCACCTGTTGTGATCATTTTATGTAAAGCCTTTTGAGTTACCATTGTGTATGAAATGTGCTATATAAATATTTTTTTTGCCTTGCCTGAAAACTAAAATGCTAAAATAATACAGAATCAAAATGTGGCCCTATTTACTGTATTAATACATCTTCCTGCACAATTCATTCATTAGTGCACATTACAAATAATACTACTACTACTCTAATAATAATAATAATAATAACAATAATAATAAAAATGCTTTTTAGAGCCTCTATTCATAGAGATTCTTTACACCATCCAATCAGCTTCCTGATGGATAAAATCAAGTTTATTCTAAGATACATCACATTATGGAGGCAAAACAGGTTGCATTTGATTTTGTCTTTACGATGTTCTGTTTGGCAACTCAACTGTGTTTTAATGAGTCGCGTTCACGATAATGATGCAGTGCCATATGGATCCTCTGCTGAATGGTTTGGAAAAGACTTCATTTTCCCTCCTTTGGGTAAAACCTTGGAATACTTTTATTTTTTGAGATTGAACATTTTTTGAGACATAATCAATACTTATTCAACACCTCACTTTTCAAATGAGGTCAAATCACCCCTGCAAATCATCATGGCTTGAATTTTATGATTATTGAAATCGACTTCTCATCATCTAACACTCACAGAACTGGAGCAGCCCTGTAAATAATGTCATCAATCATCAGTTTCCAGGTCACCTGAGGAGCGCCAGACACCTGTGGGAGGAGCACAGCGTCCAAAAACATCTACAGACAAAGAAGGACACACATGTGCTATGAGTGTTTCTCTTATGAATCAAATTAGATGAGAAATTAGAGGTCTTCAACTTAAAACTTCAGTTCTGTTACTGCCTTAAATTGAAGTGTCATCAAATTGGCTGGTCAAGTCATTTTCATTTAAAAAAAATGAGCTGAATTTTGTATAATTTAAAAAAATAAGAAATTAATTTTGATTGAAGTATAATGGAAAACAAATTACTCCCCTTATTGATTGTTAACTGTAAATTTCTGGCAACCACATCTGCAGATTTCTACCTTTATTTTATAATTTTTTTCTTTAATTTAATTAAAACTAAATCAAAAAAACAAAAACAAAAAAACAACAACAACATAATACTAAAAATATAAATTAATAAATACAATTAAAAATAATAAATATAAGTAAAATGAATAAAAACAATATAGAAACATAAAAAGAAACTAATAAAAATGGCCAAACACACAACAAAATTATTAAAAGCTTTAACTAAAAAGAAAATGAAAAATGAATTTAAAATGTTAATAAAAACTATAAAAGTATCTCGATGATGCTAAAATAACACTGTTGCCAACCCTTTCATATATATTTGTTTCCTGTATCTCTGTCTGTGAGAACTAATTTTAACCTTCATATTTATATTTTTCCTCCAATCTTTGCATTTTCTGAATGAGCGAGTAGCTTTCGTAGTGTATGCGGTTGCTAATGTATTTTATTATGTTGAGGAATCATCTCTTCCAGTCTCACAGACGAGTGACGAGCCAAAGTTTAGTACTCAGGGTGAGTCGTTTGTTAGCAAACAGCAGTAAATAGGGCTTACAGTGCTGCTTTGTGTGCTTGTGGGATTGATGAAGAGCAAACAGATCATTACCTTCAGACGGTGTCTTTGTGCTTGTGTTTACCTCCGGCGACTAATGAGCCCATCCTGCGTCTTCATAGAGCAGCATGCACTCCCACACGCAGAAGCGGCCGAGCCGCCACATGTCCATAATAACCATCAGCATGTGAGAATAATGTGCAGAAACGGCAGAACGTTCCCAGGAACGGCTGGAGAACACGAGAGACCCTCATCATCCCTCGCACGGTGAGTCAATCTCAAAGAGTCTCCGTGACCTTTTTAAGAACATGAAAGCTTTTTTGTTTATTTCTTCATAACTGACGCCCACCTGCATGCATGCATTCGTGCATGACCAAAAACACTGGCACCGAAGCCTCGTGCAACGCTCACTCCTCCTCAACACCGTCCACATAACAAACAAACACCCACAAACACTGATGGAGACACTTCTGCTCACCTGCATACAAACACAATGACCTCCTATTCAGAAGAAGAATGCTCAAAGAAATCTTACTGTTAGGAAAGAGCCTCCAGCAAACAAAAACACCAACGACAACTCTTTAATATCTCAAATATTTCTCTCATTTTGCTGAAGTCTCATGCATCTCAGATGTTTCTCCTGAGAAAATGGTCCTAGTAATCTCACATTTGTCTCATTTAGAGCAACCAGATGACAGAAAATAACCTAAAAATCAAGATGTAAACACCCTTTTCTTATTTTAATACATTTCCTCAACAACTATATTTTTTTCATATATATTTTTGAACTATATTTACATAAGGCACTTTATATAATACAAATTGCAAAAGCAGCTTTACAGAGTTAGTGTCACAAAATCAGTTTCAGGGATCAGTAGTTTCAAGTTTTTACTTAATTGTGATTTCTAGACCTGAAAAAGTCATAGAAATATATATCTAGTTATGCCAAGATCTAAAATATTTCATCATGTTGATTAAAAAAAATAAATGTTATCCTGTAATCACAAGCCAGTGTTATTTTAGTATAACTGAAATACTATTATTATTTTTTCTTGATTAATTTTATTTTAAATTAATTGTATTTACATTTTTTTTTTTTTTTTAGTAATTTTGTCGTCATTTTTATATATTTTTTAAGATATGTGTATATTGTTTTTAGTATTTTCTTTTATTTCAGTTGTAGTTATTGTATGAAGTTAAACTAATAATGAGAAATTTTGAAAAATAATATTTTTTTTTATTTTGTTGTGTTCAATTATATTTATTTTAAAATGGTTTTAGTTAACTATAATAATCCCATCACAAATACTGTAAAAACAATCTCAGAAAAAAAAGTATATTAATATATTAGATCATTTTCTTTCTTAATTAAATGTATCTTGATTTAAGAAAATTTAGATATTTGTACTTGAAAACAAAACAAAAATATTAAATAAGACAATCATTTTTGTAATGTATTTGAACTGGAAAATAAGAAAAAAATAAGATTATTTTTTTTGCATTGTATAGTCAGCAATCAAAAGTCATCTCAATATAATCTCCAACAAGTGAGCTGCACTACATTCATTTTATAGCTCTATACTCTTATTGTTATGACAGCTAGTGACTCATTCATGTGTTTTTCATGAGGCAAAGTTGATCTTTTAAAGAAATGTACCCAAGATCTGCAGGTCTAACATCTGAGCAATAACTTCCCTTATTAGCTGAGATTTCTCCACCGGCTTCCGCGAGTCTTTGTCCTTTAACCTGAAGCTGGCAGGTTGAAGCCCTGAGTAATTGCACTTTTCTTTCACATAATTTCTCCCCTCCTCAAACTGAAATGGTTTGACCTGCTGAAGTAAACAGGCATTAATCAAAGGCGGATGGGGAATTATCAGGAGGGGAGCCCACGGCGTTTGAAGGGGAGTGTGGAGCGGCGGGACGCAAAGATGGATGCGGTCGAGGCTCTGGGCTTTACTGTCCTTGGGGAGCTGGACAGCACCAGCTGATGGGGTCACTGTGTCCACCTTGCAAAAGTGTGTCAAGGACAGTAAGCAGGGAACTAGCGCTGAATTTGTCACGCCGACTTCAAAATGCGACGAGTGAAGATCACAGATCAGGACAAAACAACCAATCACCCAGAGGAGAACGGGACGATCGGGAGATGGGATGATCTCGGACATCTTTCAGTGTTTACAAAGGCAATGCTTCCATTCAAAGTTGTGAACTCGTAGGAAAAACTGCATAAATCTTGCCAATAAAGCATTGTTTCTATCTTGCGTGTTCAAGGGAACAAAACTTCCACTTCCTGGGAAATTGGTGTAAAATATCAGTAATAAAAATGGAGCTGCAAGGCAATGTAGCTCTTTGCACATGCAGATAAATGTAATAACAAACGCTGTTGTGTTATCTTCCATTTGGATGCCTGATGTTTGGGTATGGAAAGTGATGGAAAGTAAATTGTTTTGATGACAGAACTATATCTGAGATGGTGTGTGATGAGATTGGACCATTATCCAATCCGATCTATTATCGGTAGTCCAATCACATGATCTGTTGAGGCCTTTGTTGGGCATCCAGGAATTTGTTCAGTAAATGTGTTTTCATTGTAGCTTATGTGCATGTTTTCATCTTGGCATTTTCGTCCAGTGTTTTTTATGCAATATCCCAAAATCTGCATTAATATGTAGATGGAAACATTGGATGGTGTTTCTTCTACAATTCCTGTGGAGAAATAAACACACAAATTCAGTCAATATCACTCGTAAATTAGAGGTTCTTCACTGAAAGGTTCTTTGAGGAACCAAAATCAAAAAATGTTGTTCTACACTCTTACAAATGGTGAACATTTATGAGGAACATTTAATATTAATGGGAGCTTTAGAATAGAATAGAATAGAACTGAATACCATCCAATGCACATCCATGACATTGCGTATCCAGCTTATGTACAATCTACTGCACCTTTGCATATTACTGTGTATGTATATATGTGTACATAATGTAGAATGTGTACATACGGTGTATAATGTGTATTGATAACTGTAAGTATGTCTAACAGTACACTGTGTGTACTGAGTATATGTATGTGTATATTGCACATAAGTCTGTAAGTATGTAATGGTACTGTCTATATGTTAATTGTTCTGCACTGTCTGGAGCACGCTCTCAAGAATTCCACTCATCAAGACACATGTGCTGTGATGATGTGACAATAAAAGTGATTTGATTTGATTTGATTTGATTTGATTAGCCTTCCTGATAACGTTCAGGGTTCAGACACACTCTCTCTGTTTAAATCTAGATTAAAGACACATCTCTTTAGCCAAGCATTCACATAATGTTTCTCATAACCTTGTACTTCAGCTATATCTGGTCAAAAGCACATTAACATTCTTTTGCTTGGTTGGAACAGCAGCTACGCTAATTTCGTCTCTATTTGCTTCTCTGTTTCTGACACAGGACTTGCAGGTAACTAGGAATTACACAAGCTTCAGTCTGGATCCAACCCTTAAGAAGATCTGAGATGACCGAACACCTGAGAAGAGATGATGCCGACCCCTCAGAGGACCTCAGATGATGCTAACCCTGGAACAACATATAAAACTACCAAATTTAGCTTAATCACAACGTTTAATCATTGCAGTTAATAGTGTTCACCGTCTGTTTGATTACGTGTAATTTGTAACTAACTGCATGATTTTTACTGTACATTTCTGCCATAGTCACCACTAATAACCTACTCCTAAATACAATGTAGAAACTTTTTCTGTAAAGCTGCTTTGCAATGATTTGTATCGTGAAAACGCTATACAAATAAGCTTGAATTGAACTGAGTTGAATACACTACATGACTGTTCATTAAAATTTGAACAGATTTTTAAAACACAAGGCATCATACGCTTACCGACTTTGTAAATAGTCACAAAGAAAAACTGGGCATTACACACTACAAGACTTTAAATTCCTCCCGATCTCAACAAACTCACACAGAAACGAGTGCACTGTTGCTACACTGTAAAAGAAAAAAGTTGAGCAAACTTAAAAATTTAAGGCAACCAGCTTCAGCAGATTTTGAGAACAAGTTGAGAGAACTCAAAAATCTGCTGAAGCTGGTTGCCTTAAACTTTTAAGTTTGCTCAACCTTTTTTTTTTTTTACAGTGTACACTGAGAAAAATGATTTTGTGGTGAAGTAAATACTGCATAAAAACAAATGTAATTTCTACATCAAATAATATAGTTCAGGCAATAATTAAATAATTTAAATAAATTCTATAATATTACTCAATTTAAGCTTATAGAAATTAAAGTTTGAACTTATAAGTATATTTTACTTAGAACTGTTTATGTTTACAAGGATTCTTTAAGTTATGATCCCGTTTTTCCCATCATGCACTGGGGCATAAATAATTAAAAAGGTAAACATTTTCACTGTTTTTGAGTTGTATTTACACTATTTTATTGTTGCTTTTGTTGTTAGGTTTAGTAACGTGCTGTTTTGTGACATCAAAAATGACCCATTCATACTCAAACACTCTTCACTGATTGTTACCGTCATTGTGTATGGTGTACCAAGTATTGAGGTTTCTGTGTTAATTTGGGTAATAATTCTAATGAGTGGACATATTATTTTAAAAGGATAACAAGCTGTCTACTTGCTTACATGTTTGTAAGTGAACCACTTACAAACAATGTAGCACTGTTTTTTTTCTCAGTGCTACATTAAGTCACATTTTATAAACCGTAACTGAGTGAAATGTAGCAGTGCAGTAAGCAGATCAATAGTTCTGAGATCTAAAATAAGTTGATGTTATTTTGGTTCAACTCAATTTATTATATTTTTTAATATAGATGAGTTTAAATGTTAAGTTAACACAACTTTAAATAACTTAGTAGATTACATCATATTGCATGTTTTAAGTAAAGAATGTTGAGTGAACTCAAATATTTAAGTACATATAACAAAGATTATCTTGTTTATTTTAAGTAAAATTGTTCCAAGTTGGGTTTACTTAAAAAGTGTGATGCAAAAATGGTGCATATATATTTTAAGTAAATCTAACACATCAGTTTTCTCCTATAGGAGAAGCATGACAAATGTAAACAATATGTATTCTAAAATCGGCTGAAAATATTAAACATGCTTGATATCCTCCGACTGGATGGAATCAAAGTCTGAAGCTAAAAGATCAGAGTCTGTGACCATCATAAACTACGTGATTTCCTATTAGATCTGTCAACTCAAATCTGCAGACTGACTTTGACCTTTGGCAACTAGCATCAACATCTCCAGACTGTAAATCAGTGGAAAACCGGGGTAAAAATCGTGTAGTGTAGTGTATTCCAGGCTTTAGATTATTAAAATGAAAAGAAAAAAAAAGTTTGTTTTAAGAGCTGTTCATTGAACCAAAATGGTTCTTCTATGGCATTGCTGCGAAAACCCACCTTCATTTTTAAGCAAGGATGTTTTTCATGGAGCCATTGATGCCAATGATGAAACTTTATATTTAAGAGCTGAGTTGTCATAATAACATAAGACTATAGAGCTATAAAATAAACATGCATTGCAGAAACACCTAGCAAACATCTCCATTTGATCTGCAATATCACCGATTGTTTAAAATCAATTATTTTATGTACAAGAGAAACAAATGGTGAGCTTTCTGTCCTTTACAATCGCTGCTTACAGGACTGTATGTAAATCCCATCATCACAAATATCTGTTCTGACACGTCTTACCTGCGACTCTGGCCATGATGGAGCGCAAACACTGCAGGATTATGGGTAAATTACTCTGTTGGAGGTTCAGATTCACGGTGAAGGCAATTAATCAGTCCATAAGCACATCGCATTAACCAACCCAAGACTGCTGACTTTCAATTGTGCATTCGACTTGACATGAATATATGAAGATAGTCACGCATGACGCAGGTGTTTGTACAGTCACAGATAAAGTGTGCCGTTACAAAAGCCACCTTCTGTCAGCCAGATGTCCGTCTGCACAGAAACAAGGAGGTCAAACGTGTCCTTAACCTTAAGTGGATCTCTAAAAGGTATTGATGGTTTAAAAGGCTTTGAGAAGGTGATCAATATTGAGATTCATTCAGTGGGTCATTAGAGCATCCCTGCAGTCATATTACAGCTCTTAAAGAACACAGCGCTGTTATCAGGAGAGCACACGTATAATACAGCAGTAAAACCTCTCGCCGTGAGCTGCTTGTGAGCGCAGGCCTTTGTTTAAGGTTTGGCAGATTGCTCTGCGGGAGAATAAGACGTGCTGATTGCAATCAGCCAAAGATCTGAATAAAAGGTGATTACTTATTTATTTCTGTGTGCAGTTTAGCGTGTGTGCATGTCCGAAATGTTGGTTTTCCCGCTCTGGACAGCAAATGCAATGCCGCTGACTTTCGTGCATGATTGGGAATAATGAATACTGTCATTTGTGGGATCTTAATGTCATGCACGCGTGAGGTTTCATCTGAGAAATGACATTCGTGCATCAGCAGCGTCAGCGTGACACGCTCCGAACAAAAGAGACATTTGGAGCATCTGCCATGACTGATGAGCCAATCATGTAGAAATTGTTCATTTGTTAATTGTTAATTGCACATGCCTGATTCTGTAGATGTGAGGACAGCACAGTCATGTGTCATCAAATCAACAAAAGAAGAAATGAAATAATCGACATGACTGAAAGACTGAAATCAGCTCTGAGCCGGCCAATCAGAACACATCTTCAGTTCTTTACATTAAACACCAGTCAAAAGCTGAATTTATCATCTGAAAATCATAATTTGGTATTCCTGGACAAAAATGGCCTGCCTTTTAAAATTGCTTGTAAATGCCTCATTATGATCACCAAATATTGGATTCAATCTTTTTGTCGACTTGTTTTCTTTCAGTTTGTGCAGGGATTTCCTTTTTTATTTTTTGGAACAAAATTGATTGTAGGCTTCATTGATCTAAACATTATGCACCTCAGTTTTTTAATAAAAAATGCATCATTTATTAACAATTTTGGTTTAAAAGCCGAGGTGCATGAGCTCAGATCAATGAGGCCTACAATCAATCGATTCCAAAAGGAAATACAAAACCTGTGCTTATTAAAAGAAAACAAGATTGCATCCAATATTTGATGATAATATAGCATAATATGTTTATGCATTTTTTGTAGGCCAGTCATTTTTTGTTTGGGAACACAAAGGTGTAACAAAGTGGGGAAAAGTCCCCAAAAAAATTCTGTGGACTTTAAATCAAAAAAAGCTAATTAAGAACCTTTATTTTACATTTATGTCTGTTTTTATTTCTCCACAGGAACAGTAAGGAAAACATCATTCAGTATATATTTCCATGTCACTGTATTCAAAATTTGGGATATTGAATTCATCAGAGTATGAGAAGCATTATTTGTGGATCATTTTTACTCAAATCTTCAATCAAAAACTGAGGCCAAAGAGACCTATAATCAACCAGTTCAAACAATAAAATACAAAACCTGTGCTCTTTGAAAGAAAACAAGCTGACAAAAAGATACAATCCAGGATTTTGTTATAATACTGAGAAATTTATATGCAATTAAAATTTTGTAGGCTGGAAAGTACACTAGTGTACCAAGGAGGGGGAAAAAAATCCATAAATTACCTATTTTTTGGAGAAGTTTTTATACCCTGTGTGAGCAAAGTCATTTTAGTCCAATGGAACATTTTGTTGGCTAGACGGCTTATACAAATTAACTGGAAGCTGCCATCTCCATGTCCAAGTGAGCCAGAGCGCGCGCACACACACGTCACACACCGGATGTGTGCGCACTCAGATCACTTGGACATGGTTGTGTACAAGAGGTAAAAAACGATATAAATACTGTTCGTTTTCTCACACAAACCGCTCGTTTCGTGTCCATCAATGTGTAGTTACGATGGGGAATTGTTTAATTTGGATTTCTCTGTGCATGTTCTTTTTCCCTCTTATAGAGACAGTGACCTATACCTGCCATTATATGACTGACAGACTAGAACGGTTTGACCTAAAATCATCAAAATTGGATCTACTGAAGAAAAAAAGACACCTACATCTTGGATGCCCTTGGGGTAAGCTGATAGATACCACATTTTAATTTCAAAGTGAACTATCCCTTTAAGAAAAAAAGGTTCTTTTAAGAACTTTTGACTGAAAGACATAGGCGGAGATTGCGGGGGTTGCCCCCTCTAACGATTGAAAGATTTTACTAAATATTTGTAAATTAATCATGTTTTCAACTCAAAAGTAAATATGCACATAATGTAGTTATTTTAATATATTTTACTGTTATTTATTGTAAATAATTTAATAAATAAAATCAAACTTACTAATGGCTTTCCCAATCTTATTTGGCGCGTGACAAATCTGCATTTTGGCGGATAATAGCCTACGCTTGCCTGTTGCATGACATGAATGGATATTTAGCGTTTTATTTACAACATACAACAACTGCAGAGGAATCTGAACATAACCAAAATAAAGACAGATGAAGCTAGATGCCGGACTCCAGACCCGGACAGCCTCATAAAGGTGATCCACAGGACGCTCCGTTAGCAGCTCAGTGTTTTACATTTATGTCAGGAAAAGGACCATTTACATCCAAATGTAATTTAGTGCACACAGAACAAAACCTAGAAATATATTTCAGAATATAAACTGCTTAATCGGCCATTTTCAGTAAGATTTAACGTTACTAAATGTGTTTGTGTGCCTGCGCGTTTAACTTGAATAATGTCCAACAGATATTTGTTTTAAAGCAGTGGGTAATTCACTCGTTGATTTGCTTAAAATCTACTTTGCGATTCTGTTGGCAAACATGTTTATGGTGCATTCTATTCAACGTGTTTATTGCTAGCTCAGCAGAAGACAGCGCAGGCTTTACAAGTAATTCACGTGCAATGTATCTGGTTGCCATGGCAACGGATTGTGACTTTGTACGTTTACTACAGAAATGCTAAAATGCATTTAAAAGTTTGACTGACCAAATCGACAGGCTTGGTTTGGCCCCCCCAAGCTCAAACGTCAAGCTACGCCTATGATGAAAAGTTCTTTTGGGAGCCCAGAATGGTTCTTCTATGGAATCATTATGAAACCCTGTCGGAACCTTTATTTCTATGGCATTGATGCAAAAACTAAAAAAAAAAACACCTTCTGAAACCTTTAAGACTGTAGCATAGTGAGTCCCAGACATTTTCTGTGCTGACTGTGGATGAAAAATGGATTCAGACACACTAAAATGAGCCACGCAGAGCAGAGAGATGCTCAAATGAATCAAATTATACCTAATTACTTCATAAATGAACACAAGAGAGACAGACGATGTGTAAACCTTTGTAAATGAGTCCAGATTCCTGATCACAAGCTGCAAAGACACCAGCGTTCTCCGTTTGCCTTTCATCTCGCTGCTCCTCGGTGGAACCTGAACCAGCTCTTTTAGTTCGGTGTGCGTTTCAATATTGTCAAGCTGTGACATTACAAGCAGAGGGATATTTGTAGATCTGAGGTTTGAGTAACCAAAGAGGAAAGCAAATCCCACCTTATGATTAATGAGCAGGATGTCAGGACATTCTCCTAATGATGATTTATGGAGATTTCTGAAGAATGCCATCGCTCTGTCATCCAGAGATCTGTCTTCAAACACAGTGTTTGAAACGCGTACAGACAAATTATGCATGAATACAGTTGTGTTTCAATGCACCACATCTATGATTATGTTAGTGAGGCTGTTAACCTTGATTTACATTCCATCATTCTGAACACAAACGTCTTGAAATAATAAACCAATTGTGAAAAATGGCATTCTGGCAGACGGCCTTATAGAACTGGAGTTTGCATTAACAGAAAATCACCCTTATAATCAACATAATTTGTTCATTTTTTTTTTTTTTTTTTTGAGAATAGATCTTGAAGTTTATTTTGAGAAAATATGCCAATGGCCTAAGAAAAAACCTACTTAAATTTGAATTCAAATGAAAAGACTGATAAACACTGATGCAATTACAAAATAAATAAATACTGCTATTTATACTGGTAGTGCAAGTCCAAATGCGCTGAAATCATAATAATAATAAAAAATCAATAAATTATTTTATTTTATTTAATAAAAAAACTAATACATATTTAATTTAGAATGAATGCATATATATATATATATTTTTTTTTATTTTTTTTTGCAGTGCAACTCCAAAAATTCTGGAAATTATAAGCGTAAGAGGAAAATTCTATTTTAGATATTTTTTTAATTCTTTTCTTTACTTAAGAAGCAAAATCGTGTAAAATAATCTGGAAAAAAAATGTTTTCAGAATTTTGTTTTTTTAAAATAAAGTAAAAAATTTAAGATAAAATAAGTTTTAAAATAAAATTATTTTACAATAAAGTTTATTTATTGGCATAATCTGCCAAGGGGTAGGGAAAAAACAAAATTTTAATTGAAAAAATTATAAATATTGATACATTCAGAATCATAAATAATATTCTATTTTTTAATTTTATAGACAGACATACAAACATGTTGACATATATTGGCAGTGCAACTCCAAATGATCTGAAATAATGAAGTGATTATGAAAATGTCATTCAGATACAGAACAGGTATTTCTGTAGCCGTCCGGGGCTCTTGTTCAGGGTCCTACAGGTAACAACATCACAAACACAGCAGCGCAAAGAGGAAACCAGACACCACATGCTTTAAGCAATCAATAAGCAGAGCCTCTGTAAGCATGGCTCTCTTTCCCAGCGTTCCCGGCATGATCATGTGCTGCTCCTAAAGTGAAGGACGGGATTATTTTCAAGTAACCCTAGACCGCTGTCCATCAGCCTCATCTGATAACACGGGACGTTTCCCAGGGAAGTGACCTGAGGCCAGCGTGTCGACTGCAGACCTGATGCATTTCAACACGTTCTCTTCATCAGTGTATCTGCCATGCGATCTCACGCAGACACACACACACACACACACACGCGTCTGCACCAGGAGCGAACACTGTTACAGCACACTATTTGCAAACTAAGCATGAGTATAGAGGAAGATCCTGATCCAAATCAGTCTGATTTACAGCACTGTGAGCTTCAGATGATGAAGACGACGAGGACTTACTGCACTGAAGAAAAAACTGGTGTAGGATTTGCTTTAAAACCATTTCTACTCAGAAACTGTTAGATAATTTCACAAATAATTACATAATAATAATGTAATAACCTCTTTTTAAATAATTTATTTTATAATAATTTATTTACAACTTCAAAAAAACATTTTACAGTTTATGTGAGAGAGAAAACTACAGAAGCCTGTTTCTGAAGAGTAAAAAAATATTGTAAATATTTATGCATCATGTTAGTATTTATATACCACCCTGATGCTAATTTTAATTTTAAAGTGTAGTATTTTTGCAGGAAATATTACAAGTATAGTAATGTCTATATAAATATTAAATAATAAAAAAATGTAAAATATTTATTTTCTTCATTTTCTCTCTGTGTATATGAAACAGTTTGGAATGATTAATGTTTTTAATGTTTTTAATTTTTTTTTATAAAAAAACAAAGGCTGACAGGCTGATTTGATAACAAAAAATGCAGTAAAAATAGTAATATTTTGAAATAGTTTAAAAGAACATTTTTCAATTTTCATATATTTTAATATGCAAATTATTCCTGTAATGACATTAAATATTGTCAAAAAGAAAACAATAATATAATACATTTAAAATGTTAATAACATTTTTAAATATTACTGTATTTTTCATCAAATAAATGCACCCTCAGTGAGCAGAAGAGACTTCTTTCAAAAACAAATAATTAATAAAAATCTTAATTATTCCAAACTTCTATAAATGTATTATATGAAAGCCTGTTTCCGCCACAGAATAAAAAATATAAAAAAGGTAATTGCAACTTTTTATCTCACAATTCTGTATTTTTTCTTGTAATTCTGAGTTTATATGTGTTTGAGTTTTTATGAGTTTGAGTGGAAATTGTGTTTCCATGAAAATAATGTAAATAAAGAATTTTGTTTTCATGTCAAATGTAATTCCTCGTGTCTTTCTTCTGATGTTTGAGAGTAATTTGACCCGGATGTGTCCTCGACAGGTTTGGTGAGATTCACCACAAGCCAGCAGTGACCTGTTTATCTCATTAAGAGATGCTCGCTACAGGGCAACTAAATGCAAAGCAAGCAGGAAAAATGAAAATCAAAACTCTTCTCCCCTTCAACCGTCTCCAGAGAGTCTCATATCCTCCAGACATCAGTCAAGGAGAACAGAAGCAAATTAGCAGCACGTTCCTCACATATAAATCTGCAAAAACACACACAAACGTCTACGAACAACTTGAAGGATGCAGGATGAACGTCAGGCCTTGAAAACAGCAGCTCATTTAAAAAGTGTGTAAACAAGAGCAACAACAAGCAGGGAAAAATCATTCTGTCCCGGAAACCTATTTTCACTAAAGCAAAGCCAAATGATTGAGATAAAGTACCGCAGTAAATACCCAATAAAATCCACCCAGAGAGTGACTAATGTAGATTACAGAAAGTGTTTCTTACCATCAGAAACAGCAGGAATCGATGTCTTCCGATCGCCCAAGGAGCTCACGCCAGACAGACACGAGACACGAGACCACAAAAACAAAAGAGGCGCTAATTCTGCTTTTGTTCTCTGAGAATCCAGACTCTCCTCTGAACCTCCTGCTGAGAGCGGGTGGAAACATGGGGTCTGACCCGGCCTGGGACGGGAGATATCAGGGACCCCTGCGCTGTTTCTGCCCCGGGTGACGGCAGCGCTCGCGGGGTTTCTTTAAAGTCTCCCTGTAGTCAAATATTTTATCCCTTAAAACTCATCTTTGATCATCAAAATGACATATTTAAATGTTTTTTCTTGTGAAAATAATTTTCCATGCCTTAAAATAGCTTGAATGTAACTCTACACCTTTGCCTCATTTACTATACGCGGATCTATGAATATGCAAATTAGCTCCGCCTCCACTCAGTCACATCCTGATCCACTGAACTGTAGTAAACACGAAACAATGGCAGACACGGATAATGACTGATAAAACTATGTTTTTACTAGCAGACAACTACAGTGAATACTGTAACATTCATTAAAGTTATTTACTTGACGATGTTGTGTCCTAAAATGCCGTTAAGACTGAATGCAGCCGTTTGTGATTCCAATTCGCACCTGCGAGCATACGCATGTAAAGTGCAGACGCTGATGCGGGAGAGCTGGGTCTGACTCCGAGCTACTTTTACACTATTGCTGCAGGTTATAATGCAAGTTAGCGGTTCTAAATTCACATTAAGCCACAGCTTCATGTTTTTTTTGCTCTAATTATTTTTGGTTTTGTGCTGGTATTGGTATATTTTGCATGCTAGTGATAGTAATCTATCCCTTGACGTGATTGGTTGTTGAATTTTGTGACGTAGCAAACCGAAGGCTGTTTCAAACCGTGTTTCTGGGTCAGTCTTTGAGAAACTACAGTTTTAAGGAGAAAATACTCAGCAATGGTGTTGATTAATGGATTGGCACATGGTTTGTCTAAAAGCACCACATAGACAAATAAACAACATTAAAAACTTGATTTTCACTACAGGGGGACTTTAAGACCCACAGCGACCCTTGTTCCCCACCAGTAAAGAACAACTGCAAAGGACCCTGTAAATAACAAAAACACACTGTAGAAGCTTGTTGATGAGCGTAATGAGCTGATTTCATCATATACACTACCAGTCAAAAGCTTTTAAACAGTAAAATATTTTACTGTAGTCTCTTCTGCTCACCAAGTATGCATTTCTTCAATCCAAAATGCAGCAAAATCAGTAATAATGTGAAATATTTTTACTATTTAAAATAACTGCTTTCTATTTGAATATATTATAAAATTTAATTTATTTCTGTGATCAAAGCTGAATTTTCAGCATCATTACTGCAGTCTTCAGTGTCACATGATCCTTCAGAAATCATAATAATATGCTGATTTGCTGTTTAAGAATCATTTATTATTATTATCAATATTTAAAACAGTTGAGTAATTTTTTTTCAGGATTCTTTAATGAATAGAAAGATTCAAAGATCAGCATTTGTCTGAAATAAAAAACTTTGTAACATTATACACTATACCTTTCAAAAGCTTGGAGTCAGTATAATGTGCGGGGGGGGGGGGGGGGGGGTATAGAAAGTAATACTTTTATTTAGCAAGGATGCATTAAATTGATCAAAAGTGATGGTGAAGACATTTATAATGTTACAAAAGATTTCTATTTCAGATAAACGCTGTTCTTCTGAACTTTCTATTCATCAAAGAAACCTAAAAACATTCTACTCGGCTGTTTTCAGCATAATAATAATAATAAATGTTTTTGAGCAGCACATCAGAATATAAAAACAACATTAAATGCTTGTTGATGTGTGTACAAGTTCATTAAATGCATCTAATGGCCTGCATTAGTTATACATATTAAAAACAATGACTGTTTTCAAACAGGTTTCTAGGTTTTCTGCCTATTGTCATTCAAAATGATAGTCCCGCCCCAAACTCATGTGATTGGTTGATTCAGAAGTTGACATGTCAGGCCATTCAAACTAAGTTATAAGTACAAAATACCACAGTATTGTACAACTATGATAGAAAATTTAATGATTCAGTTTACAACACCTTCATAAATTGAAGAAAAACGTAAAAAAGCAGAAACATACCCAGTGCACATTAAATATTCAACATTTTGTAGACTTTAAAAATAGTTTGCAGAGATTCTTTAGCAACCTTTTTACTCTCGAACCACCAGTAAAAAAACAACTGCAAATGACAAAAAATAACGTACAATATTTGTTGATCTGTGTACAATAAATTTGTCTACAAATCGAAAAACAATGACTGTTTCCAAACAGGTTTCTGGGTTTTCTTCCTATTGTCAATCAAACTGATAATCCCGCCCAAAAACTCATGTGATTGGTTGATTCAGAAGTTTACATGTTGGGTCAGAAAGATCGTATACTTACCTCCCAGGAGACTAAAAGCGTCACAGTGTTTCGCTCTTCAGGAATCAACCAATGACTGACTGATGGTGACTCTGAACACAAACCATCAGATCATCTGAAACATCTCACACCACTGAAGGCTTTCAAGCTGTTGTGTCGACCCAAATATTAGCATGAAATCACTTACATGCAATCAAAGGGGAATCAACATGACTTTGGCGTTTTGCGACGCAGCATCTTTATCTCGCTGAGCTGGTTTCTGCAGCCATGGCCTGAAGAAATCCAACACAATCACTCCAGATGAAACGCTGAAGTAAAGAACACTCACATGTGAAACACAGGAGCTCTGATGCCTTCTGGACTGAACAGAAGATGACACTGAGTCAGAGGTCTGTCTTTTTCTCATTATGAAGCTTTCTGTACAAAACGAGAGCTTACGAAGCAATATATACAGTACAGGACTAAATAGAGGTGTCATGCCCATTCAAACCGAGGTGCACGTGCGCCCTCAGATTTTTGAGACAAGTGGATTTTGAATGCAGCGTCCAAAAGACAAATAAATAGCCGAATAATATTTTTTATATTTGACATATATTTGAAATCAAACTTTGATGCTTGTTATCTCATAATTAGATTTTGAGACTTTAGCCTGGATTTCACAGAGAGGGTCACAAATAATGAGTGCATGACGCCCCAGTATATTATATATATATATATATATATATATACAGTATATATACACACACACACATACATATATATATACATACATACATATACTGTACATACATACGTACATATATACACACACACACACACACACACACACACACACACACACATATATATATACATACATGCATATACTGTACATACATACGTACATATATATACATACACACACACACACACACACACACACACATACATATACTGTATATGTACATACATACATACATATACTGTACATACATACGTACATACACACACACACACACACACACATATATATATATATATACACTTATTTAAAACCGGTAACTGTTTTGATTTACTAAAAAATAACAAGCTAGTAAGAATCAATTGTGGGTTAATTGATCCATATCGGTTGCGTTGCTCTTTTCTATGAAAAAAAACAATAACAAAAGATAACACTTTAATGCCTCAAGCTTTTACAAATGCTTTCAGACTAGTTTAACATGTTACAATAAATACACATGACAAGGACACATTTAAATATAGTGTGACTGAAACAAAATGTTTTTGATTCAGATATTAAAAATATACATTCACTCAGTACAATGTAATAAAAAATATACACCAAAATATACAGAAAATAATGTAACAGAATTTACACTTTTAGGTTTACGTATTTATTTAATACTGTGTGCCTTAATTATGTTAAACGTCAAAGCCTTGTTAAAATAAATGTTATTTTGTTACAGATGCATATTGATAGATGAAATTGTGTTGGGGGGGAATGCATATGAAGTTTTTTAAGAGCTTCTTCCTTTTGCCTGTCTTCTACTTCTCTGTCAGCATTTGCCTTAACAATTTTTACAGCTACAAAAGACATGTACTGACATGATGAGACATTAAGTTAATAGATTTAAAATATTAACAGCTAAATGCCACTTGATCGTGAAAAGGCTTGTAGAAATATAGTACTATACTAAATAATAGTGCTTGAGAGGAAAGGCAACTGGAACGTTCAGTCTAATAATGGATTTTATTTATTTATTTTACTTTGTTTGATAGTGAAATGCAAAATAAAATAAAGAAAATGTCTCTAATTTGTGCACAGTTTGTCCATGTAGCAAACAAATGTGTTTGTGTCCTCTGAAGTGTGCAGTCACTTTTCTCTGTATCTGTAAGCTTTTGAATGATTTTCTGTGACTGTAGAAGAAAGAGCTTCTCTAAGCCTGCAAAAGGAAAAGCTACTTGAGTGATTGAACGTGGATGGAGGGACAGAGGGTTGATTATATTTTGAAAAAATGTTTATTTCAGCCATGCATCATTAAATACAACCGCTAACAGCACGGGGATTTTTATCCACAACTCAGATGGAAACAATTGAAGTCGTGTATGATGGTGGACTCCATCAATAAACAGCGCACACACTCGTACCCCTGCTGTTCTCAGTCCATAATTATTACTGTTCAGATGGAAACAGAGAAACTGTACAAAAGATTTTTTCCCATCTAACTACAGTGACCTAGTTTCAGTCGAAACACAGAAACAGTGGATCTGACAATACAAGTATTTCTCTATATATTTGGACTCATTTCTAGCAAAGTGCAATTAAAAATGAGCCTCCATGGCTGTAATGGAGAGCAACTCAATCCTGTGATGTGGAACGACTCCTCGCTGAGTCCCACACCTCTCGGTGACGACGGGCAGAAGTCATCGTGTAGCTACAATGCAAATATTGTTCATCTCAGTTTCATTGACATTGTTGCCACACTTAAGAGCAGACATTCAATCTCCTGCGAAGCAGAAGGGTTCAACCTCATCCAGAGGGGCGCGTCTCTGCACTTCCAGTATTACAGAGAGCACGGCCCCGGGGTGAGTTAGATTGGGTTCCTTTACCCAGAGGTGTTAAATTCAAAACCGCATTTATTACAGTGAAAAACACTTTTCTTTCGACATCTGCTCACTTAACGTTAATTATAGTGCCCCTCCTTCACACTGCTTTTATGAGGCTTTAAATTCCCAATTCCAGGACTCGACTGAGCAGACGTGAACAATAGACGTGTTTCTTTTAGAGACGTAAGTGTGGTAACGTATGGAACGCCAAGTGAGCTGAAGTATGGAATGTCATGAAGGTCAAAAACATGAATTTTAACACAAACAACACGTAATCAATGCGTGAACAATGTGTAAACAACGCACAAACAATACGTTGACAACACGCAAACAACATGTTGACAATGTGCAAACAACACGCAAACAACATGTTGACAATGTGCAAACAACACGCAAACAACATGTTGACAATGTGCAAACAACACGCAAACAACATGTTGACAATGTGCAAACAACATGTAAACAATGTGTAAACAACATGTAAACAATGTACAAACAACACGCAAACAACATGTTGACAATGTGCAAACAACATGTAAACAATGTGCAAACAACACGCAAACAACATGTTGACAATGTGCAAACAACACGCAAACAACATGTTGACAATGTGCAAACAACATGCAAACAATGTTGACAATGTGCAAACAACATGTAAACAATGTGTAAACAACATGTTGACAATGTGCAAACAACACGCAAACAATGTTGACAATGTGCAAACAACATGTAAACAATGTGTAAACAACATGTTGACAATGTGCAAACAACATGCAAACAATGTTGACAATGTGCAAACAACATGTAAACAATGTGTAAACAACATGTTGACAATGTGCAAACAACACGCAAACAATGTTGACAATGTGCAAACAACATGTAAACAATGTGTAAACAACATGTAAACAATGTACAAACAACACGCAAACAACATGTTGACAATGTGCAAACAACATGTAAACAATGTGCAAACAACATGTAAACAATGTGCAAACAACACGCAAACAACATGTTGACAATGTGCAAACAACACGCAAACAACATGTTGACAATGTGCAAACAACATGTAAACAATGTGTAAACAACATGTTGACAATGTGCAAACAACACGCAAACAACGTGTTGACAATGTGCAAACAACACGCAAACAACATGTAAACAACATGTAAACAATGTGCAAACAACACGCAAACAATGTTGACAATGTACAAACAACACGTAAATGACAGACATAAAACATATTGACGATGTGTAAACAATGCATAGTTGACATGTTTATGTGTTAAAATTAACGATTTTTGACCTTTAAGGAAGGGAAACGTAAAAACTGATAGTGTTTCAGTAGTCATTGAGAAAATTGTCAAACTCTCCAAAACTAACTCAGAAAAAGAGATTCACAAAACACTAAGAAAAGAGCAACACTGTGATTTGAGTCTGAAGGAGATGAATCACGTCGCAATTTGGATCGACTGCTCCGACGCGTTTCTTGGACGATTATCATCAGTGGCGTTTACTGAAACATCATGTGTGTGCATCATCCTGCAGCATTTATCCTTGAATTTTCGGTGTTGTTGAGGAGAGTAAAGTGCTGTTACTTTACTTAGTGATCAGACACATCATTTTCACTTGCTGGAGCAGAAAACAGGTGAAATTATCCCACAGATGCACATTGAAGATGTGAACCCAGCCACATTTACAGACCAGAAGAACACAGAGATGCATGGAACCACCTAAAACACCCTAGCAACCACCTATAATGCCCTAGCAACCACCCATAATGCCCTAGCAACCACCCATAATGCCCTAGCAATGCACTGGTATTTTTGCATAGGGTAGCACCACCCACATTTTCCTTAGAAAAATATACAAATCTTGTTACTACATTGTTACATTTTAGAACTGTATTATTTAACTTGCATCTAGTTAAATATTGTTGTTCTAATCTTTCACACTGCTCCTGAAATGAGATGATATTGTTTTCTGGTGTGATGTACATTACTCAGTCATTGTGAGTTTCTATCTCGCGTCTTCATCCAGAGCTTCAGTCTCAGGAATTTCCAGATGAATCAGTGTAATTGACGTGGAGCAAAAGCTGATTTGGCGTCTCCAGGGAGGAGAGCTTGAGGCCGGAGGTTACAGTCTGTTTCAAACGGGTTTTATGAAGTGGAGGAGGGGTTTGGAGAATAACCCTCAGGTGAGATCTGAGAGGAGCGACTGAAGCCTCAGAAGCCACAGAGAGGGAAACATACACTAGCCTTCGAAAGTTTGAAATCAGTAAGATTTGTAATGTTCTTAAAGCTCACTGAGGTTGCATTTACTTGATCAAAAATACAGTAAAAATAGTGAAATATTATTACACTTTAAAAAAGCTGTTTTCTATGTGAATATCTGTTAAAATATCATTTATTTCTGTGATCAAGGCTGTATTTTCAGCATCATTACTCCAGTCTTCAGTGTCACATGATCTTCAGAAATCATTCTAATATTATAGTGAATAATAATTCACTATTAATGTCTTTAGTGTCACTTTTGATTCATTTAATGCATACTTGATGAATAAAAGTATTAGTTTATTTAAAAAAATAAAAAAAAAATAAAAAAGGAGAAGAAGAAGAAAAAAACATACTGACCCCAAACTTTTGAACTGTGGTGTATAGTTACCACACTGCACAAAATGATTCTCTTACTTAGTATTTTTGTCTTGTTTTCTAGTATAAATATCTAAACATTCTTGAATCAAGATGCGTTTACTGTGACAAGTAAAACGATTTAAGATATTAAGTCTTGTTAAAAAAAAAAAAATTGTGTTAGTTTTTAAAACAAGCAAAAATATCTGCCAATGAGGTAAGAAAAATAATCTTAATTCAAAGGCTAAACAAGATGATTTTTTCTTGCCCCATTGGCAGATATTTTTGCTTGTTTTAGGGAAAAACTAACAAAATGTTGATAATTTTTACAGAAAACAAGGCACAATATCTTAAGTCATTTTACTTGTACAATAAATTCATCTTGATTCAAGAATATTTAGATATTTATACTAGAAAACAAGACAAAAATACTAAGTAAGAGAATCATTTTTTTGCAGTGCAAAGTTTTCTATTTAAAATAAATGCTGTTCTTTTGAACTTTCTATTCATCTGTGAATCCTGAAAAATAAAAAGTATCACGGTTTCCACAAAAATATTGTGCAGCACAACTGTTTTCAACATTGATAATAATCAGAAATGTTTCCTGAGCAGCAAATCAGCATATTATTATGATTTCTGAAGATCATGTGACACTGAAGACTGCAGTAATGATGCTGAAAATTCAGCTTTGATCACAGAAATAAATTACAAATAGAGAACAGCTATTTTAGATTGTACTAATATTTGACTATTTTTACTGTATTTTGGATCAAATAAATGCAGTCTTGGTGAACAGAAGAGACTCTTTGAAAAGCATCAGAAATCGTGAGCGGTAGTGTGAACGTGCTGCAGTAATCCAGAGATCTTCATGAATCATCTCGCAGGAGAACGGTAGCTGCGGTTCAACCGCCGAACACCATAATTATGCAGCGCTTCCAAGCAGTGACAATTGTCGGTTCAATGGGAATTTTCTGATGATTCATTAGCTAAAGAACAAAACCGGCCTGAACCTGCACGTCCAGCTCGTTCTGTCAACAGAGCCGCTGCGACTTGTCCTGTAAGTCATTTCATGTAATTTTGTGGTAATCCTAGAAGGCTGAACAGAGCATTTTTCTCTTGTGGTTAAAGGTGTAATGGTCCCATCAGTCTAAAAGCACTCAATTTTCATTCCATCTCTGAACACCTGGAGAGTGTCTTTGTGAAGGGCATCACTTGTGTGAACAATGGAGAATGTGTCAACAACCTTTCACAGAGACGTCATATTTATATCTGTTTCACAGCAACAAAGACATTCGGCGGTTTTCTGGACGATCTCGAGCTGAAGAACGACACCAAAAGCTTTTGGAAAACTTCACACACGACAGGGTCACAGATACAAGAAAGAGACACAATCATATAAATATAGAGCATTACATATGTTGAATTATATTGGTATGTATTATAGAGTGTTCAAGGAGCCCTTACAATCACAACCCATTTAACAAGGTTTCCATGCATTCTGTGCAATGAAGTACCATAATATTACTCAGTTTTTTACTCTTCCATTCAAACGTTTGGGACCAGTAAGATTTGTAATGTTTTTTAAAGAAGTCTCTTCTGCTCATCAAGGCTGCATTTATTTGAACCAAAATACAGAAAAACTAATATTGTGAAATATTATTGGAATTTAAAATTATAATTGGTTGGGTAATGGGTTTCTATTTTAATATACTTAAAAAATATATATATATTTCTGTGATCAAAGCTGAATTTTCAGCATCATTACTCCAGTCTTCAGTGTCACATAATCTACATAAAAAATATTAAAAATCCTACTCATCCCACTTTCCATTTTGAATGTCAGTGTGTGTGTATATATATATATATATATATATATACTCTATACATATGTATATATACATACAATGTAATATAAATTTTTATATATATACATAAAACATAATACTTTGATTAAATAAATATTTTATACATACTTAATACAATAAAATATTTAATTAAATATTTAAATATTTTTTAAAATAATTTACATACATTTTTTTCAATGTGTTATAACATATGCATAGATATATGTATATTACATACATTTATTGCTTTTTTTATATTTATTGATTTTATTTGTATTTTACATAGTTTTTATATTTACATATTTTTACATATTAATATTTTAATAATACTTTTAACTATAATTTAATGTAAAATATATGTATTATACATACATTTTACATACATTTACTTACATATATATTTATTTTTATATTCAGTTTTATAAAATATATATAGTATAATATATTTTATCTAAAATATATAATTAAAAAGTGTGTGTATGTACATATGAATGTGTTTTATAATTATGTATTTTATGCATGCACGTGTATTTTTATGTATTACACACACACACACACACACACACACACACATGTTGGTTTTTGTGGTTTACGGGGACTCTCCATAGGCGTAATGGTTTTTATACTGAACAAACTGTGTGTGCTATTGCCCTACACCAACCCTACACCTAAACTTAGCCCTCACAGGAGACTGTGTGCATCTTTAGATTTTCAAAAAAACACCATTTAGTATGTTTTTTAAGCCTTTTGAATTACGGGGACATAGGCAGTGTCCTCATAAACCACCTTCAAATTGTAATACCTCTGTCATACCCATGTTATTATACAAATTTGTGTCACACACACACACACACACACACACACACACACACACACACACACACACACACACACACACAAAGTTTAAAGTAGTCTTTTAACATTTCCATTTCCAAGTTTTTGTCTGGTTCTTTTTAAATTCCCTGATATTTTTAGGAATCCTGATTATAAAGTGACACATTTCACGTGAATCAGGATTTTCAGTAAAAAGAATAATGTGCACTTACACGAGTCGTTCAGGATCAGACCAGATCATGTTGATTTTCAGAGCATTTCTGCCGTCGTCTGGGTCAGTGTTGTGCTCCAGACAGCAGATGCATTTCTCTCACATAGAGGATGATGGGAAACTATCGAGCGGCATTAACTGTGAGCTCCTGACTGCGTGTGAGCGAGGAGAGAATATGATGATGTTTACTGTAATGTCTGTCACCGTTCATACTCATATCAGCGTGCACAGAGACAATCAGAGGGCTTCCGCAGCACTTCAAAGTGTGTGTGATGAGTGCGGAGGGCTGAGGAGGAGCATCTCATACTGAACCTGACTCTGTAAACAACCGCCGCACCGACAACATTAAAACTGAATCGTTTCTGAGAGAACCGCGTGAGGATGTCACTTCAGAAACAAGAGCGGAAATACTGCAAGAAAACACGGCTGATCAAAGAAAATATTTACTCTGTCTACAAGGAGCTGCCTATTACGTGAAATTAACACCCTACATTGACTAGTTTGATGTTGCTAAAATAACAGCAATACTTTAATACACAAAAACATACTCAAATGTCAAAAATATTGATATTTATATAGATAAAGTATTTTTTTTCATATTTTCCAGTGTTTAGTGAATGAAGTGTATTTATAATGATCATTTTCTGAAACACTTTACAGAAAGGTCTCATTTGTTTACATGAGTTAATATACAAAATAACAATAAACAATAAGTTTTAAGTTGTTATATGTGTGTGTGTGTGTGTGTGTGTGTGTGTGTGTGTGTGTGTGTGTGTGTGTGTGTGTGACCCTGGAGCACAAAACCAGTCATTTGAACAACTTTAAAGGTGATTTTCTCAATATTTAGATTTTTTTTTGACCCTCAGATTCCAGATTTTCTATGTATTATACAAAACTATTTAAGTATTTCTACTTACAAATTTCCCATTTAATTTAACCCTTGTGCGACCTTACATTTTTGTCCATTTGTTTTGTTTTTTGTTAATTGCCTGTATTGCCAACTGAAATTTGGCTCAGGTGTTTATTTTTATTGGAATTTTAATATTTCACCCTCATTTCCTTCAAAAAATCAATTTTACCCTCTATACAAAAAATACTCACACTCAGACCTTAAGCAATTTCTGAAACCCATTAAAACTGTGAAAATAGTTTTTGTTAATAGGCTTTCATTCTGTTGGCAATTCAAAATAAAAATTTTTACCAGTTTTTTTTTAATATAAAGGTCTATAAAGCAAATACTTGCTTTATTCCGGTTTTCTGCTTCTGCATTAAGAGCCAATTAAAATATATATAATTGTGTGGGTGTGTTGGTATATGTCAATGTGGTTTGTATGTGTGTCAATATATAAAAAACAATGTAAGACCTTATGGGGAAAATGTATGCGCCAAAACAAAATCTTACTGAAAGCTCATTTTTTGTCAACCTCAAATTTGGAACACAACTGTTTAGAGTTCTCTCACTTTGCATGTATATTGAATGAATTGTCACTAATTTTGCACACTGCATTCTGGGATGTCTTCTCAGGAAGAACCTTTCAGAAACCTCTGTAGGTAGACAGCACACTAGGAGTTATGTTAATAAAACTGCAGAAATCCTCCGTACTGTATTATTCATTGTAACAGCTCAACCCATTTTGATTTGAGTGTGTGATTTCTAAGCTCTTCCATGCTATCGCGGTTGGTTTGAAGAATTAACTGTAATGTAAGCAATATTTCTGTGATCGCAGCTGCAGGCCTGGTGCTGTCAGTGTGATTGACGACTCGGACGGCCCATGAATTTCAAATCCTGGGTGAAGACGAGCAGGTACAGGACTCATGAAACGGGACGGAGATCCAGCAATTAGAAGTTAGCGCATGCAAAGCAGAGGTGGATGTGTTGCTCATCACTGGAGCGAGACCCTCAAACACAAACCCTCAGACTCCTCAAGACAATTACACACCGAATGTAAATCTGCCGGGACTCGAGCCGCTCCAACCCAGCCATGTCTGACTCTCTTCAACATCAACAAACTCTTCTCTCTATTATAAACCTGCTTTCATTTGGATTTTGTTCTGAAAGCTGCTGGAGAGAGAATGAATAAGTGTGAAGGCCTACGCTGAAAATCACCAACAACACACACACGATTCATTCAAAATCTGGCAACGCTCAAATGAGCCAATGAGCATCACACAAAGACAAGAATAAACACAGCATATATATACATATATATACATGTATATACAGTATATATATATATAATTATTTTTGCTTTTTTGAGATACTATTACAATTTTTATTAATATTTTGAATTATTCTTTATTTGATATATTTTGTATAGTTTTAGTAATTTTGTTGTATGTTTTTGACATTTTTATTAGTTTCTAATATTTTTGTATAGTTTTTAGTTTTGTTTTACTTTTATTTATTTGAGTTCAAGTTTATTTTATTACAATAAATTAATTTGCTTTTTTATATATATATATCTATATACTGTATATAAAATATCTAAAAAAAAATTTAATACTTTTTAAATATATATATTTTATAAAATATAAATTTTACAGAGTTTACACATTAATATTTCAAGTACAACATATAAATGTAAGCAAAATACATCTTTTTTAAATAAATGTCATAAAGATTTTATATAGTCTTTTTACATTTCCATGACCTTTTACGTTTTTTTATAACTCATCTGGTTCTTCTAAAATTCACTAATATTTCAAAATACCTGATTTTACTTCCATAATGTGATTATGTGAGACCAGGATATCAAATAAAGTGAAGTGATTCAGAATATTAAATAAAAAAGAATAAATGTTCACTTATACAATCATTCACGATAAGACCAGAAACATGAATTATAAGAGTAAATATTCTTATGTTGTTTTATGTTGATTTTTAGATTTGAAGACTCTCCTCAGCATCAACAAACTCGTCTCTCTATCATAAACCTGCTTTCATTTGGATTTTATTCTGAAAGCTGCTGGAGAGAGAATGAATAAGTGTGAAGGCCTACGCTGAAAATCACCAACAACACACACACGATTCATTCAAATGAGCCACTGAGCATCACACAAAAACATTAAGCTTTACCCTACACAGAGAAGCCAATAACACAGAATTACAGCTTACGAACACGTTCATATTCACAGAAAGCGTTTAATGCAGAATGTGTGTCAAAATGAGCTACAGCTGTAATAACGGCGCTGGAATATGAAAAGCAGAGCTGCACAGGTTTCATGAATTAACGCTGCTGCTGTATCTATAGTGTACATGTGCACATATGTTTCTCAGTCCTATCAATTACACCGTTTGCCCCCGGTACAAACAATAACTCCCCTTGACAAATTCTTTGAAAGCTCCAGATTGCTTGAAGATGATGAGATGCACATTAACAGATGGTCCTGATATGATGCGAGATTTCAGCAGGTTGAACTAAATGAACTTTACCACGCACAATGTATACGAATGCATGCCTGTGTACTACACACACACACACACACACACACACACACGCTGCAATCAATGATGAGATAAATAGATAAATAAATAAATATATCTAACATAAATAAATTAACAAACAGAAATAAATAAATGTATAAATATATGAATACAAATCAAACATATTATAAATAAATCAATGTAATAAATAAACAAATGCATGAATAAACATAAATAAATAAATGCATAAATAAACAAATAAATAAACAAATGCATGAATAAAAAACAACTAAAATACACAAATTAACTAAAACAAAAACTAAAAAACATAAATAAAATAACAAATATATAAATAGACATAAATAAATAAATGAATGCATAGATAAGTGCATACGCAAATAAAATAATAAATAAATAAATAAACAGAAATAAATAAATGCAGGAAGGAAGGAATAAATGAATGAACGAATGAATGAATGAATGAATGAATGAATGAATGAATACAACTCAAACATAATAAATACCCAAACAAAAAATAAACAGAAATCAAATTCAGAAACAAACAAACTGAAATAATTAAATAAATGCATTTATAAATAAATAAACAAACAAACAAAGTGGTTGCTAGTTGGTTTCTAGGCGGTCTCTGTGATAAAGTAAGTGGTTTGAACAATAGTAATCATGACAGCACTAAAAAAACAAAACTGAAATACATTGTCTTTCTTATCAAACACCAGTAAAATGTGCTGCCAATCTGATGCTTCTCAGATGTGAAATCAGAAACAATAATGAAATGGTTTCATACGTCTAGTTTACTTTTCATTTTTAGCAAGTAAAACATCTGAAACGTAGTATCAGTCTGAGGAAACACACACACACACACACACACACACACACACACACACACACACACACACACACACACACACACACACACACTCACTCTCACACACACACACACACACACACACACACACTCACAGCCCTGTTCAGATCACATAATCAGCCTGTGCTTCTGCTGTGTTTTGTTGAACCTGTTGCAGATGTGCCACAGCGACATGTCACTGTTACCCAGCAGGCCTTTCCGGCGCTGTGTGTTTGAACACGGCTGTAACACACTCTTTTCATCATGACCAGAGCTCTCACTCTGTTCTCTGCTGCATCGTCCACTTATGAGCATCAATTAAAAACAGCTGCGAGGCCCAAAGACCAGAGCAGAGAAACTCACACGACCAACCTTTAAACTCAACATCCTGCAGACGAGAAACCTCTCAAGACCAGCTCACATTTCACTAAAAAAAAAATTGAAATATATGTAATATATTGAATATCATGTAAGGCTGCCATGCAATGAAAAGGTAATTGTGACTATTTATCTCACAATTCTGACTTTTTTGGAAATAGATATAAACTATAAAAATATAAAAGTCTGAATAAAAGTCTGAAATTGTGAGATATAAACTGGCAATTATGAGAAAAAAGTCACAATTACTTATATAAAAGTTCTGAATAAATATGAATTTTTAATGAATTGTTGTTTATTTTTTTGTTTTTCTCTTCTGCTCACCAATCGCTGCATTTATTTGATCAAAAATATAGTAAAAACAATATTTTATAAATTATAAATTATATAAAAAACAATTTTTATTTTGTATTATATTATATTATATTATATTATATATTTTTTTATTATAGTCTTATTATATTTGGATATATATGTTTAAATGACATTAAATTAATAAATTACATTATAATATACAAACTATATAAAAATAGAAAACAGTTTTTTTTATTTGTAATAATATTTCACAATATTACTGTTTTTACTGTATTTTTGATCAAATAAATGCAGCCCTGGAGAACAGAAGAGACTGTATTTAAAAAAAAAATGACAATATAAAAAAAATCTACGACATTACTGTAAAAGTCATTTATCATGTAAAATGCTACTCTTTACTCTCTTACATAATTACTATGTATGATGTATAAATATTTACAAGTTAAATATATTGTCTATATTTCTGCACAAAAGTAATAACGAAAATAAATCACAGTGGTCCAAAAATAGGCTTCATTTGATCAAACAGTTCATAAGTTCTTGTTTGTTTCTCACGATTGTGTGGTGAATCATGACCTGGCCTTGAGTTTCACGAGACTCAGATCATGGTGTTTGTGAGCGAGGCTGTAAAGGTGTTTAGTGTGTTTATCCAGCAGTGAACAGCTGGACTGCCCCCTGGAGGACACTTCTGCTGCTCGACCACAAACACAATCATCAGACGCACCATAACCTTATATAGGGAACATTTATAGAGAGACCCATGCATATTCAGAACAGATGCGTTTATGTTGCTCCCGTCCAATTATGTGATCCTAAACATCAGCAAGATCTAAAATGTCCAGATCCATGAATAATGGATGGCAGACAGACAGCTGGTGCCCTTCAGATGAAGTTTATAGAGATTCTGTTTCTCCAGCACCCAATCGATAGACACGCTGGTTTTATTCCACAGAAAACAAAAGTACGGCTGTGGAAGCCATCGTGCATTGCTGATGTGTCTTTTATCACTCCGTATATGGACCTGAACGAAGGGCAAATGTGTTATAAGATGCTCCGTCCAAAAGATCATTACAAAGCCGGCAGGCTGAACCCAGCCGCTGCTCATCTATAATTCACCATTTAATTTAATCAGAAAGGCCGAACTCTGTGGAGGAAATAATGCCTCATATCCCACACCCTAACTGAGCTAATAAAGAGCATGCTGGGATACGAGAGCGCCGGCCTCAGCCATCAACAGGTTCAGACGCGAAGACCTTCAGACGCAGGTTACTAAGAAACTCATGATTTTAACAAGCCGCCGCCGCTGCTTCACACTCTCTCCACACGGATGTGCTTTTGAATATTTATAGAGACATTAAAGTCTTAATTGGTAATGCTTCAGAAACTGGGTACAGTAGAACAATCTCAGCTCAGAGGTTCAGACGGCCCGTAATTAAACAGAGTTTTACTGATGAAGATTATGGTCGTTATCACACAAAACACAGAAGACCGTGGAAGCCCTGAGTAAAAACAGAAAAAAGATAATTGCGACTTTATCATCTCACAATTTTTGCAAATTAGACTCAGAATTGCAAGATACAAACTCAGGGTTGTGAGGGAAAAGACTGATTTGTGATATATAAACCTAGAATTGTGAGACAAGCTCACCATTCTGAGAAAAAAGAATTGCGACAAACTCCGAATTGCGAGATAAACTCACAATTCATATTAAAATATATGAAAATATAGAATTTTGAGAAAAACGTGAGTATTGTGCAATTCTGAGAAAACATCAAAATTGTGTGACAAACTCAGAATTTAGAATAAATTCAGAATTGCAAGAAAAATTCTAAACTTTGACATACTGTATAAACTGAGGAAAAAATGAATTGCGATATATATTCTCAAAATTGCAAGAAAAAGTCAGAATGGTGATATATAAACTCAGAATTGCGAGAAAAATCTGAATTATGATATAAAATCTCAGAATTGTAAGATAAATTTGCAATTCTGAGAAAAAAGTCAGAATTGCGATATATAAACTCAGAATTGCAAGAAATAAACACAATTATAAACTGAGGGAAAATAATTAACTGTGATATACAGGTGCATCTCAATAAATTAGAATGTCGTGAAAAAGTTTGTAAGTTATTTCAAAAAGTGAAACTTTCATATATTTTAGATTCATTGCATGTAAAGTAAAACATTTCAAAAGTTTTTTTGTTTTAATTTTGATGATGAGAGCTTACAGCTCATGAAAGTCAAAAATCAGTATCTCAAAATATTAGAATATTTACATTTGAGTTTCAATTAATGACCATCCATACAGTATAAATTCTGGGTATCTCTTGTTCTTTGAAACCACAATAATGGAGAAGACTGCTGACTTGGCAATGACCCAGAAGACGAACATTGACACCCTCCACAAAGAGGGTAAGTCACAGAAGGTCATTACTGAAAGGTGTGGCTGTTTACAGAGTGCTGTATCAAAGCATATTAAATGCAAAGTTGACTGGAAGGAAGAATTTGGGTAGGAAAAGGTGCACAAGCAACAGGGATGACCGCAAGCTTGAGAATACAGTCAAGTAAAGCTGATTCAAACACTTGGGAGAGCTTCACAAGGAGTGAACTGAAGCTGGAGTCAGTGCATCAAGAGTCACCACGCTCAGACGTCTTCAGGAAAAGGGCTACCAAGCCACTTCTGAACCAGAGACAACGTCAGAAGCGTCTTACCTGGGCTGTGGAGAAAAAGAACTCAGTGGTCCAAAGTCCTCTTTTCAGATGAAAGTAAATTTTGCATTTCATTTGGAATCAAGGTCCCAGAGTCTGGAGGAAGAGTGGAGAGGCACAGAATCCATGTTGCTTGAAGTCCAGTGTGAAGTTTCCACAGTCAGTGATGATTTGGGCTGCCATGTCATCTGCTGGTGTTGGTCCACTGTGTTTTCTGAGTCCACAGTCAACGCAGCCATCTACCAGGAAATTTCAGAGCACTTCATGCTTCCTTCTGCTGACAAGCTTTATGGAGATGCTGATTTCATTTTCCAGCAGGACTTGGCACCTGCCCACACTGCCAAAGGTACCAAAAGCTGGTTCAATGACCATGGTGTTACTGTGCTTGATTGGCCAGCAAACTCGCCTGACCTGAACCCCATAGAGAATCTATGGGGTATTGTCAAGAGGAAGATGAGAGACACCAGACTCAACAATGCAGATGACCTGAAGGCCACTGTCAAAGAAACCTGGGCTTCCATACCACCTCAGCAGTGCCACAAACTGATCACCTCCATGCCACGCCGAATTGAGGCAGTAATTAAAGCAAAAGGAGCCCCTACCAAGTATTGAGTACATATACAGTAAATGAACATACTTTCCAGAAGGCCAACAATTCACTAAAAATGTTTTTTTTTTTATTGGTCTTATGAAGTATTCTAATTTGTTGAGATAGTGAATTGGTGGGTTTTGGTTAAATGTGAGCCTAAATCATCACAATTAAAAGAACCAAAGACTTAAACTACTTCAGTCTGTGTGCATTGAATTTATTTAATACACGAGTTTCACAATTTGAGTTGAATTACTGAAATAAATGAACTTTTCCACGACATTCTAATTTATTGAGATGCACCTGTATATAAACTAAAAATTGCAAGAAAAACTCAGAATTGCGATATATAAACTCAGAATTTAGAAAATTCAGAATTGCAACATAAAATCTCAGAATTGTAAGATATAAACACAATTCTGAGAAAAGAAATGTGTGATAAAAACTCATAATTTTGATATTTTAGTCAAAATTTTCGGTTTATATTTCACAATTCTGTTTTTTCCCCCAGTTGCAGTTACCAATTATATATATTTTTAATATGCAGAGATAAATATATGACAGTAAAACATTAGCAATGCAACATTCGCTTCACAACAGGTGCACACAGATCAAATTGCAGTTGTGATTATTTAAATCAACACCATAAAAGTCCCTCGTACGACTCACATGAGGCTCAGACGGCGAGCGCTGTGTTACTGTAGCTCAGCTGTTCATTAGACTGAACGCAAACAAACCTTTATGAAGCACACCTTCCTTTCTGAGGATCATTTACCTCATACACCACACGTCTCTGTCGGGAAGTGTGTGATATCCCTCCATTAAAGCACACAGACAGCATTTCATTAGATCACATCACACTAAACGAGCAGGACAGCCTCACGAGAGAGTCTCTATGATCAGCAGATATTATCAGGATTTACTGACCGAGATTACTGTCATCATGACACAAAACACAGGAGACTATGGAAGCCTGTTTCCAAATAATAAAGGCAACTGGATTTTTTATCTCACAATTTAGATTTTTTTTCTTGCAATTCTCAGAATTGCATAATATAAACTCAAAGATTCAAAAGAATTGCGTGATATAAACCCACAATTCTGCCAAAATAAAGAATTGTGAGATATAAAATAAGAATTGCGAGATATAAACTAACAGTTCGGAGAAAAAAGAGAATTGTGAGATACAAACTCAGAATTGTGAGAAAAAGACAGAATTGCGAGATATAAAATGACAATTTTGACAAAAAAAGAAAGAATTTGGAGATATAAACTCAGAATTCTGACTATTTTTCTTGCTGAGTTCATATCTCACAATTCAGATTTTTGTTTCTCTGAATTCTGAGTTTACATCTCATAATTCTAACTTTGCAATTCTATGCAATTCTGGCTTTCTTGTTTGTAGCAGTGAGTTTATATCTCACAAATCCATAATTTTTCTCAGAAATTAATGTTTATATTAAAATATATGTCGAGTTTTATTTTTTTTAAATATGAAAAAGGTAATTGTAAGTTTTTGTCTCACAATTCTGACATTTTTTTCTCGCAATTCTAAGTTTATATCATACAATTCTGTCTTTTTTCGCAATTATGATCAACTCACAATTACCCTTTATATATACATATTTTAATTCGTGGCAGAAACAAGCTTCCATAGATGCTTCAGTCCTAATATGCAGAGCTAAATATATCACAATAAAAGATAACCAGTGCAACACATGCTTCAAAACACAAAACACGAGGCAGATCAAACTGCAGTTGAGATTATTTAAACCAACAAAACACCACATTGACTCTTATGTCATTACGCACTGAAAATCTTCCCAATATAGCTCTCACATGTCATTTGTGTTCATGCATACTCAGACCTGTCATCTCAGCAGGTTTGAAGTCAAATAGCATTAGTTTGACAGATCAATGAGCTGCCAGCTTTAAGATCTGAGAGATTTCAGTCAAAAGTCAAAGTCAAAGTCAGCTTTATTGTCAATTCTGCCACATGTACGTACATACATACAGAGAATTGAAATTGCGTTACTCTCTTACTCCCTGGTGCATACAGATAACACTAAACACAAACAGTAGAGCGCAAAAATACAGATAAGTACAAATCAATATATATATATATATATATATACATACACACACACACACACATATATATATATATATATATATATATACATTAAGTAAAAAAATAAAAATAATAATATAAAAAAATGGATAAAGTGGCATAAGGCACATGGCAGATAGTGCAAATCAGTGAAATAAACAAACAAACAAACAGTGCAGAATATAAATGGTGTAGTGCAAAGAGCTTATCAAGACTATTTAAAGTGACAAGGAGCAGTCTTTTTTCAGACTGTCAGAAGAGGTAGTTGAATGAGGTCAGTCCAATGCTGTACAAGTGGCCGGTGCTTGTCTCAGTGTGAGTGTGAGTGTGAGTGTGTGTGTGTGTGTGTGTTCGTGTGGGTGGTGGTGGTGGTGGTGGTGGTGGGGGGGTCAGAGTTCTGAGCCTGAAATACGATGCGTGAATCATGGATGGCTGTTATGATGCATCTTTTGTAAGGAAAAGACCACCTTATATCTGCTTTTGTGATCGGCGGAAAACAGAAAATCATACAGGTGTTGACATGACTGTGTTTTGTAATAGTCCACTGAAAAGAAAAAGTCCACTTTTTTCTTTTTTGGAGACGTGGTGGGTGGAAGTGAGTACATGAGGATCTTAGCCTGTTTAAAGGAACAGTTCACCCAAAAATAAAAATGTCCTCAGATCATCCGAGATCAGGATGAGTTTGTTTCTTCATCAGATTTGTAGAAATGTGTCTCTGCATCAGTGTCTCAGCAATGGATGCTCTGCAGTGAATGGGTGCCGTCAGAATGTGAGTCCAAACAGCTGATAAAAACATCACAATAATCCACACCACTCCAGTCCATCAGTTAACATCTTGAGAAGACAAAACCTGTCCATAAATCCATAATCCACTTCCTCCAATGAAAAAGTGCATCTCCTGTTGTCTCTCACGTCAAAATCCAGCCACATATTAGTTTAGAGCTGTTTTGTCTTGTAAACGCTGCTTGACCTGTGCAGATTTCTCTCCTGATTCAGACCAGAACACTTTTTCACTGGAGGAAGTGTTATTATGGATTATGGACTTGTATTTTAGTTAAAAAGACTAAAAAGTCTGGATTAAGATGTTAAAAGAACTGTACTTATCCAGAGTGAGCAAAAGGGCTGGTAAAATCCCTCTGGACCCCTCACATCCAGCACACTCCCTCTTTGAACTGTTACCGTCTGGTCGACGCTACAGAGCTCTGAGCACCAGAACGACCAGACACAGAAACAGTTTCTTCCCTCAAGATATCCATCTCATCAACACTTGACAATAATTGTGGAACACACTATTTATACACTTATACACTTATTTATCTAACACACATACTTAGTCTACATTTCAATTTGCACATAATATACCTGTACAAAACTGTCTATTGTTATATACCTGTACATACAATTGTCAATTTGTATATTGTTTTTCCCTATTTACTTGTTCTATTTTTTATTCTTCTTTTATTATCTGTTTTTGTTCTGTCACTGTCACTCTGTTGCACTGTGGAAGCTTCTGTCACGAAAACAAATTCCTCGTATGTGTAAACATACCTGGCAATAAAGCTCATTCTGATTCTGATGATAGATTTGGTTCAGCTTTTGTCTTCTCAAGACTCTCATTCTGACGGCACCCATTCACTGCAGAGGATCCACAGGTGAGCAAGTGATGCAATGCTACATTTCTCCAAATCTGATGAAGAAACAAACTCATCCTAATCTTGGATGATCTGAGAGTGAGCACGTTTCCAGCAGATTTTTTAATTTTTGAGTGAACTATTCTAGCGTCTAAGAGGCTGGGGTGCTTGAAAGGAAACAGCGTTTAAAAGAGGCCAGATAATGATGTTTTACATTCTGCTCTGACATTTCTGATTAGTTAAAGTTCCATTTTGGGGGGAAATAGGAGGCTTTTCAGCGTCAGAATTTGGAGCGCTTCAAAAGTTCAACAAAACACACAGGATTGAGAGAGAGAGAGCAAACAGTTTGGAGAAAAAGAGACTTTGTCAGAACTGATGACTGGGATCTTTGATCTTCCTCTCTGAGCCCCGCAGGGTGACTATCGATTGTGCAGCGGAGGAAACGTACAGCATGGGCTCCGGGCTGTGAGAAGGAGCGCCGTCACAGCCGCTGCTGAGCGACAGATAGAGCGGATCAGGCCGACCTCGACGCACACACACAGGGGGATTCGGCTGAGAACAGCACCGCCGCAGATGGAGGATCTGCAGAGCACGCTCTCTCTGAGAGAACTCCAGAACACCAGAGTCTGAGAAGAGCTTCAGGCGGTAATTAAGAGCTTCGCTCGTGATGCGACACCATCACTAATGCTGCGCTCCAAACTCACGCTCAATCTGTGCAAATCACACCAAACTCATACCCAACATCTGAAAACTAACTCACGATGTGTGATGCTGTTTCCCACAATGCAGTGCACTTGACCTGAACCTGCACTTCAAGTCAAAACCAGAAGAAATATCAGTGGTGATTTTTATCTCTATCTTGTCTAAGATGTCTTGTCTTGTCTGTATCTTTACTAGAACGTGTACAGGTCCACATTGTACACACAAAAAAAAAAACTTAATAAAATAGTATATGACACAGTATGCAAACATTTCAAACAGTAGAGTGCATCAATGTTGTCACATGACCTCTTTAGTGGCATTCAGTGATCAAGACACTAATAAATCAAGTAATTTAGTATTATAAATGTCATTTGTCAGTCTGATCAATTATGTACAGCCTTTACACTGATTAAGAGCTGGGGGGTGAAAACTTTTGAAAAAATGAGTACATTTTTCTTATTTTGCCTAAATATCATATTTTTTCCTTTAGTACTGCCCTTCAGAGGTTATAGAAGATAGTTACATGTTTCCCAGAAGACAAAATAAGTTAAATTTACCCCGATCTTCAAGTTTTCATCCCCCGGCTCTTAATGCATGGTTTCTCCTTCTGGAGCATCAGTGAGTGTTTGAACTTTCTGTAATAGTTGTTAATGAGTCCCTCAGTTGTCTTCAGTGTGAAAAGATGGATCTCAAAATCATAGTCATTATTGGAAAGGGCTCAAATACACAAAAATGCTGGAAAACCAAATAATTTGTGGGAGCTGAAGGATTTTTCTGAAGAACAGCAGCAGTTTAACTGTTCAGAACAAACAAGAGACTCATGAACAACTATCACTAAACACAAACACAGCTGTGGATCGTTCAGGTAACAACACAGTAATAAGAACCATAAACTTTTGAACGGGCTCATTTTTTAAATTGAACCTATTATTATCTCTTGTGGACTATATGTAAACATCTTTTATGCGAAATATCTTATTCAGGTCAGTACTAAATAAACAATAACATGCATTCTGTATGGTCCCTCTTATTTTGGTAAAATAATTAACATGTTGCAGATTCTGAAAGGGGGATGTAAACTTTTGAGCTCAACTGTATGTATATATATATATACAGTATATATACACTATATTGCCAAAAGTATTGGGTCACCCCCTTCTAATGAACAGGTTTGACTACTTTAGTAACAACAGTTTGGACAGGACTCTTTTCTATTCTAACATGACAATGTCTCTGTGTATAAGACAAGGTTCAAAAAGAAAATGATTGATTGAGTCAGTGTGGAAGAACTTGACTGGAAGTCCTAATCCCAGTTTAACACCTCTGGTGTGACTGTAAATGCACAAAAACTCATCACCAAACACCAATGACTTGTACATATGGGTTCAGTCATTTTAGACACTTACAAAACTGTTGCAACAGAGATGAAATACAATTTTTAAATACATGAATTATGTTCCCATCGTTGTTGCCACAGATTTGGAAGTGCATTTTTCTGTTCTAAAGAAGGGGGTGCCAATACTTTTGTCTATATAGTGTATGTACAAGTCATTGGTGTTTGGTGATGAGTTTTTGTGCATTTACAGTCACACCAGAGGTGTTAAACTGGGATTAGGACTTGGTTTTATGCAGACCAGTCAAGTTCTTCCACACTGACTCAATCAATCATTTTCTTTTTGAACCTTGTCTTATACACAGAGACATTGTCATGTTAGAATAGAAAAGAGTCCAAACTGTTGCTATAATATTAGAAGCACACAATTTCCTAGAATATCATTATATGCTTTAACATTAAGATTTGTACTCATAGAAATTACTAAAGTAGTCAAACCTGTTCATTAGAAGGGGCGCCAATACTTTTGGCAATATAGTGTACATATACTGTATATATATATATATATATATATGCTAAATTACTAGACTTATTTCTAGGATGATCACTGAATTCTAATTCTAAACTAATGTGTCCAAATTCTTATCATTTGAGGCCTTACAGAGAAAGAAGAAAAGTGCATGAACCATGTCCATGAATTACCTGTTTTGTCACTGTGTGTGTGTTTGTACACACCTTGAGTTTTAGGTGTGATTGTTTTTCAGCTCTTCAGACCATCAGCGTCCCAAAAGAGTGTCATCACTGTAAACAGAACAAGATCAAATTATGAAAAATTTAAAATTCATTGGTATGACTTTCTTCAATGGAACACAAAAGAAGATATTTTGAAATGTTGTGGTTTTGGTTCATATATTAAAAGTCAATGTTGAATAAATTATGATTTTGCACTGAACTATCCCTTTAACTGCAATGTGAGCATACTGTATAAGAACTAATGAACAATACTGACTCTGATAAACACAGACTGTGGAGCATCAGTGTCTGGAGCGCTCGATGCATTATGTTCCTCATCAGTGGTGTAAAAACCCCGACGTCTGCTGCATTACTGCACATGCTGTAAGATTCCAGCAGAGTTTCTGTCCAAGGCTCCTGAGAGCGCTGAATCCTGAAGTGTGTCTCTCTGGACGGGCTCCAGGACCTGACTGATAAGACGGCATCAGCAGAAAGACGACAAGAGCTGCATCTCGCCTCTGAATGTGGAGCAGATGGTTGGCATAATGACCAGCTTTAGAATAATGACGAAACGGAGGAGTGAAGGACTGAACCGTGACGGCCTGTGTAACGCTCAAACACAACAGGACGATTACAAGAGCTCTGCTGTTGGGTGTGTATTCTTACAGCACACACACACACACACACACACACACACACACACACACACACACACACACACACACACACACACACACACACACACACACACACACACGTGCATGTGTATCTATGAAACATACTTTTACAAATGAAGTCTATAATGTCTGGAGAGCGATGACCATTAGTTTTCACATTCATCTCAATGTGCATGAAGTCAACTTTCAGATACAGGTTTATTTTTCAGCCAATCACTTGAGATGTAAATATCATGTGTAGGGCCCTATGAAATCTGCTTTATTTTTTCCCAAATTCTGTTTTAGTTTTTTTTTCCCAAATTATTTTTTTTCCGTTTTAATTTTTCTAGACTTTAATGGTTCAATTAAATTGTATTAATCAAAATGTCTAATTAATATGGATTCCATTTTAATTGTTTCATTAAATTGTAATAATCAAAAGCATCTCTAATTAATTGATTATATTTAAAAAAATTACATTTTCTTTTTTTCAGAAATACTGTATTGTGTATTTAAATTTTTCTGAAATTCTGGTAAACATTTTATTCTGGTTAATATTCCTTAAAAATATTTTAATGTTTTAATAATAATTTTACTAGTAGTAGTAGTAGCACTATCATTACATTAAGTAATATATTTCTGTCAGTTTCTTCAAGTTAAACCAAACTTTTATTTTGACGGGTTGCTGTGAAGTTTCTGTTTGTATATGATATAAAGATGGTAAAATGCTTGGAAATCACCCAAAAAAATCTCAGCATTAAAATAAAGTCAAGTAAAATAAAACAAAACAAAATAAAATAAAAAAGTAATAAAACAAACAAATAAAAAACAAATAAAATAACAAGAACACGCATACAAAATAAGCTAAAAAATGTGCCCCGATTTCCCAAAAGAGCAGCAGATACTGACAACTGAAAACAAGCTTCCGATGGAAACATATGAGCAGGTTTTGAGGTTTAATTCTGATCTCCTGGAGGTTTATTTGAGCTTGAAGAACCAACCTGTCACCCAGCAGCTCCACACTGACACCAGGTTTGGATTGAGACGAGAAACAGATTGTGTTTCAACACAAACCATCAGCTGAGAGAAACAGCAAAATGAACCAAAAAAGATCAGAATTTCAATACGAGTCCATCATTTTATTTGTTTTATTAGTACTAGAGCTCATAGTCATTTCAACAAACGCCTAACACTAATTATTACATTTCATTATGTAACTCATCCGGCAGTGTTTGTGCTCCAAACAGAAATGATTCCTCAAATCATCTTGAAAATGCAGCTATAGCACACATTAAATCAAAGCATTCATAATAGAGAGATTTATTCCTATACATAGCGCTGGTTAGCAAATTACAATGATAAATTAAATGATAAAAATTGTAGTTAGTAACATAATCAGTTTACGTAACACATACTCCGTGATGACTTTTAGATTACTTTTGATCTAACTTGTTTATCACATCGATTAAGTAACATATTGATATAAACATAAAAAGAAAAAGAAAATATATTCCATTTCTTGTTATTTACAACATAAAGTGCATTAAACATTACATTAGGTCACTATTTCCCAAACTGGGGTTTGTGAGTTTAATGAAAAGCTAATGATTAATTAAATCATAAAAAGAGAAAAAAGAAGAATTAGGGAGAATCAATAAATCAGGAATAATTTACTGCTTTCATGTGAATAATAGGTAATCAATAAAAAGGTAACTGTGGTCTGATTAATGTAATCCATTTAAAATGACTTGAATCTGATTACGTAATCCAGATTACATGTAACCAGTTACTATCATCACTGCCTATACGTAACCCAGAACTAGCAGCAATTCAGTTCTCCAGCGTTTAACAAGCACAGTCTTATTCTCTCTTATCTAATGTGTGTACACGGCCTTTATCAGACATTAAACACATTCATCCATCCACACGAGCCTCTCCTGCCTCAGTCTGTGTCCTTATCCATCAGACCAGAGCCGCTGCGTCTCATTCCTCGCTCGTATTAGACCTCGTGAAACATGTTCTCAATCTAAACCACTTACCAACTCTCAAATGAGTGAATCAATTAAGACCGAAGCAGACTGCTCAAGTACAAGCTGAAAAAGCTCAGTGAAAATATAACCTGTAATCTATTCATAAACACATTTTACTGGGACAAAACGATCACACAACCAAAAAATTCATAAAAATAAAGCTTCAAGTGGAACTATCAAATTCAAAATAAACACTGTCATCATTTACTCTCCCAAGCATCACAATTTTCATTTTGACTATTCATATTAACATATTTATTGAAGCTTTATGCTGTGATGAAGCACCTGAAGAACACAAGTGTGTTTGTGTAGCACTTTTCACAATACATATTCAACATCATGATATCTTTATAATATCTTAATATCGTCATGCCTTATACACACAATTAGTGGATTAGAGCTATATAGTTCAATTTTGCAAAAAATAAAAAATAAAAACAATAATCAGGTGGTCAAGATTTGCTATATAGTATATAATTGTGTTATGCAAGTATGCAGTATGTATAATACGGTACAACGGGGCTAAAGGCCCACCTTAAGAAAAAATGTGCTATTCACTGCGCCTAAAATGTATCATTTCAGAAAAAATATATACGTTGTATTGAACATTAATGGAGCAACAGATTTTGAGTGAAAATAAATCATTCAAGGTGTTTATTTTGTTTAAAAATCTTACAAAAGTATGAGGTGGCACACACACGGTATTGATACAAATACTTCAGCTAAAATAATGTTGTTTTTTATATATATATAATGTTTAAGTTAATACTTGTTCAAAACAATCACTTTAGCAAAGTTTGTACTATTTCTGCTTATTTTGAAAAAGAAAATAATACATTTTTGTTCAATAAATATACTGTCATTATAAAAAA
>CM049856.1:27703101-27728101 GCA_027422415.1 Schizothorax lantsangensis | reverse complement strand
TGTACAATAAATTCATCTTGATTCAAGAATTTTTTGATATTTATACTAGAAAACAAGACAAAAATACTAATAGAATACTTTTTTGCAGTGTCAAGATTTTTAAACTAGTCTAAACTTAAAAGCTTTAAACTTCAAGCTATTCAATCTACTTAAAAAAACCTTAAAACCTTCAATCTTTAAAGCTCTTACTTTTACTCTCAAGCACTTAAATTAAAACATTGAGACTTCTGTCTTTTAAAACTACTTCAAACTTAAAACCTTTACATTTTAAACTATTAAATCTACTTAAACTATTTAAAGTTAAAACCTTCAAAATTCAAGCTATTCAGTCTTAAAACTGGATACAAAAGTTCAAGGGGTAAACCCAGAATAAACCCACTTTATTTAGTGCTGACAGAAAGTTTTAATAAACAGTTTAGAAAGTTTAATCTGTATTCTGACGATGACTGACAGATGAAGTCTGCGAGAATAAATCTGAAGACTTTTTCTTAGACTTTACCAAGTTCTGTACTGATCTTTATTTCACACACAATCAAATCCCTCGCGTTTTCTCTCAACTGTATTCTGACCGCTAACCCAAACCTCGTTTGCATTTACAGGTGAACGGATAGTTTGCATTATTATTAGATAATATTCCATCAGATTTCATCGTCATCTACAGTAGCACCAGATGTTTTCTTCTCTTGCACTTTTATGGAAATGAGACACTGGCCTTTTGCCATCGGAATTGTAAATGTGTTTATCGTGCTTATCAATTAGCTGCGTCTCGAGTGAAGAGAGACAGGTGGGAATACAGCTGCAGACAGACAGAAAATAATACCAGACATTACTGAGGCTAATATTCAGACACACACACACACACACACGTCTCTCTTCTCCAATAATCCAATACAGTCGAAGTGCACTCAGGCAGAGAGTGCTGCAAACGCACAGCAAGATAAACCCATTCCATTAAAAAGACATGTTTTCCTGCATGTCGTCTCTGTCAAAACAACTAAAATAGAGAGTTGCAGCGGCCTCGCTATTTATTTTCCTCTGTGTAAGATCGATAGGACGCTGGCACTTTTGTGGAGCCTCAGAATTCAGTTTAAAGACGAGTCGCCTTGGGCATCTGCATTACAATGCAAACGAATGATTTTCCATTACTGCTGTGCTTTTATTTGCACTATAGATGTATAATTAAGCAAACAGAAACGTTTAATGGATATCTCGGATCTAAAGACTCTTTGCTATCGATGAATGCACAATGTTTTACTCTGAACAAGCAGAAGGTTGTAATGAAGATCTGAATGCATTCATCATCACAGATTTTGAAGTGTTTTTGTAAAGCATTATGTGACTACATTCTGATCAGATGAGCTGCCTTTAAAGTCTTTCTTCAATGCAGATAAACATATTCATATAAATAGGAATTTGAATTGAGGAAAACTGGATAAAGGATTGCAATTCAGATTTGCAGGGGAGTAGAACTAAAATTAATTGAAATTCATAACACTGTCATGTTTAATTAGAAAGGCAAAGCTCAGGATAAATATGAATGCTGGCATGACAAAGCCTTGCATTAAAGTTTGGAAAAATGTTTTTAAGCATTTGATGAACGGACAGACAGATGGATGGATAGACAGATAAAAAGAACAACAGATAGAATGATGAATAGATAGAATGACAGACAGATAAAAAGAACAAATAGAATGATAGAAAGAATGATTGATGGATGGATGGAATGACAGAAGGAACAATAGAACGATAGATAAAAGGAATGATAGATGGATTGATAGATAGAACGATACATAGATAGATAGATAGATAGATAGATAGAACGATAGATAGATAGAACGATAGATAGAAGGAATGATATAGAATGATAGATAGAACGATACATAGATAGATAGATAGATAGATAGATAGATAGATAGATAGATAGATAGATAGATAGATAGATAGATAGAACGATAGATAGATAGATAGATAGATATATAGATAGATAGAGTAAGATTAGATAGATAAAGATAGATAGATAGATAGATAGAGTAAGATTAGATAGATAGATAGACAGATAGATAGATAGATGATAGAAAGAGTGATAGATAGATAGATAGAACGATAGATAGATAGATAGATAGATAGATAGATAGATAGATAGATAGATAGATAGATAGAACAGATATATAGATAGATAGATAGATAGATAGATAGATAGATAGATAGATAGAGTAAGATTAGATAGATAGATAGACAGATAGATAGATAGATAGAACGATAGATAGATAGATAGATAGATAGATAGATAGATAGATAGATAGATAGATAGATAGATAGATAGATAGATAGATAGATAGATAGATAGATAGATAGATAGATAGATAGATAGATAGATAGATAGATAGATAGATAGATAGATAGATAGATAGATAGATAGATAGATAGATAGATAGATAGATAGATAGATAGATAGATAGATAGATAGATAGATAGATAGATAGATAGAGTAAGATTAGATAGATAGATAGATAGATAGATAGATAGATAGATAGATAGATAGATAGATAGATAGATAGATAGATAGATAGATAGATAGATAGATAGATAGATAGATAGATAGATAGATAGAACAGAAGATAGAACGATAGATAGATAGATAGATAGATAGATAGATAGATAGATAGATAGATGATAGATAGATAGATAGATAGATAGAACGATAGAACGATAGATAGATAGATAAATAGAGTAAGATTAGATAGATATAGATAGATAGATAGATAGATAGATAGATAGATAGATAGATAGATAGATAGATAGATAGTGTAACTATTTAATGGTCAGCATGTTTCTTCCAGACTTCACTGCAGAAAGACTCATGTTTCAAAGCTATATTTCCATCATTTATTTTATTCCTCAGTTTTATCAGCTTAATTTCTCAGTGTTTAATAATGAAAGGCGCAGGTAACTCTGGCTCGTCTTCACATCATCTCAACGGCCGTGTTTGGACATCAGAGAGGGAATATTTCTCACGGGTCATATTAAACACTGCTGGAAATCATTTGATATGTAGAACGATGGTACAAAGGGAAACATTCCCATACGAACGATCACAGCACTCCATCATAAAGCCATATGCTACAATATGAGTAAGTACACAGAGAAATTCATCAATATGCAAGCGAGCAGAACCGCAGGACTGGACCTTTAATCCATACGCTGCTCCATTAGCTAATAAAACACCATTTTGGATGAGCAAAAGCTCATTTATCACGAGTCCAGATGATTTCCACTCGTATTATTTATCGTCCGTCTATTCCTTCACATGCTGGCCGGATCGGTGGCAGGATTTTGCACGATCGCTCCCAGCGGACGCAACTAAGAAGGCCTCAAACTGGAGAAAATCCACAAACTGGCTTGGTGACTAAACCAGATAATGCTTTGGCCCGGATTAAGCCAATTTACAGCGTGCCAATTAAATTCTGGCCACCGAGAAGTCGTCTCCCCCTCCGGTCTTCACTAGGATCACTAGCTCTTCTTACGCTGAGCTGAGTGTGAGGAGAGCGGATCAGCACTACAGCTGGCGTCCGGCATTGTGTGTGCCATTCAACAGAGAGAGACAGATCAACTTAGCTGCTTTCCTCGGTACAGATAAAGAACTGACATTCAGATTCACAAGAAGAACAACTGAAATTCATTCAAATTCATTCAACTGTCATTTTTAACTTGATAAACAAAGTTTATCAAGATCACAAAACTATGAATGCTGGCATGACAAAGCCTTGCTTGAAAGTTTGTAAAAACATTTTTAAATGTGCTTTTAAGGATTTGATAGACAGACGGATGGATAGACGGACATACAGAATGATAGATAGATAGAACGATAGATAGATAGAACGATAGATAGATAGAACGATAGAACGATAGATAGAACAATAGAACGACAGAACGATAGATAGAATGATAGAACGATAGATAGATAGAACGATAGAACGATAGATAGATAGAACGATAAAACGATAAAACGATAGATAGAACGATAGAACGATAGAACGATAGATAGATAGAACGATAGATAGAACGATAGATAGATAGAACGATAGAACGATAGATAGAACGATAGAACGATAGATAGAACGATAGAACGATACGATAGATAGATAGATAGATAGATAGATAGATAGATAGAACGATAGATAGATAGAACGATAGAACGATAGATAGAACGATAGAACGATAGATAGAACGATAGATAGAACGATAGATAGATAGATAGATAGATAGAACGATAGATAGATAGAACGATAGAACAATAGATAGAACGATAGATAGATATAGATAGATAGATAGATAGATAGATAGATAGATAGATAGATAGATAGATAGATAGATAGATAGATAGATAGATAGATAGAATGATAGATAGAACGATAGATAGATAGAATGTTAGGTAGAACGATAGATAGATAGATAGATAGATAGAACGATAGAACGATAGATAGATAGATAGATAGAACGATAGATAGATAGATAGATAGATAGATAGATAGATAGATAGATAGATAGATAGATAGATAGATAGATAGATAGATAGATAGATAGATAGATAGATAGATAGATAGGTATAGGTAGGTAGGTAGGTAGGTAGGTAGGTAGATAGATAGATAGATAGATAGATAGATAGATAGATAGATAGATAGATAGATAGAGATAGATAGAACTCACTGATAAATATCTGATCTTGTGAGATGTGCTTCTTTACACATGAACGTCAAACTGAAAGTGAAAGTAAACAGCGAGCGCACATTCAGAAGCAGTTTCAATACCACACATATTCTTAGCGCGAAAATGAAATACAATATTAGAATGTTTGCGGAGCACATAGAAAACAGTCCCATATTAGTTAATGGCAAGAGATGCTGAAGATCAGCTGTTCTGAGGGTTCTGCGGCCCTGGAGTTTTGATAAGTGGCCCAAAGCCTCTCTGAGACTCTCTGACGAGTTTAAGCTTTATGACGGTTAATTACCTGCAGACCTCATGAGTGAGTGCTCGTTTAGTGCTGGGATGTTTCAGATACATGGAAACACTAATGATTATTTACTGAAATAAAAGGAAAATCAGTTTATTATTATACAGAATAATTGAACAAGGCTTTTATTACATCCTCACATCAATAAATGTTCATAGAATATTACTCTAAATTAATCTAGCTCACTTCCTAATCCTTGACTCTTTGACAAATTGACTTTGTTCCTCTTTTCTACATTGCTTTGGATAAAAGTGTCTGCTAAATGCATACATGTATATAAATGTAAATATCCTAATATTAAAATTTATGAATGTGTACCCTGTTCTGACTGTGTCTCCTCCTCAAAAAATAAAAAAAATGTTACAACTTACAAAAGATAATGTTGTAAGTCAACTTACAACATTCATAAGATACAATGCCAGGATTGATATCTAAGTAATTGAAATAAAGCTGAAGCAAAATAAAATACAAATATTAAATGTTGCCTTGGCAATTAACTGATATAAAATAAGTTTAAGTTGAAGCAGTAAAATTACTAAACCAAATAAAGATAAAGCTATACAGAAACATAAAAATGATAAAAATGACAAATGCACATACAATTATTAAAATCTAAACTAAAAATGAAAACTGAAAATGCAAAAATAAAAGGCATTTGATAAATTAATAAATAAATATAAAAAAAATTAAAAGTAAAATATCTGAGCAACGGTAGGTGGAATAAAAAAATAAGAGGAAAATAAATAAATAATAAATCACACCCGTGAAGCATCATAAACACACAACTGTATATGTAGACTGTATATGTAGAAAAACATAAAACGATAAGCTTACAAAACTATTTGAAACTTTCACACAAGGTTTTGTGAGGCCAACAACAAAGTACAACAAACTTTCCTTTTAGAGTTTACAGCTTATAAATCACAAAACTACTTCTCAATATTAGTCTAAAACATTAATAATCCTGATGTTTTGCTCACAATGATAACTTTCTCCTCTGTAACTGATCAATGGTGTGGAGGTCGTGGCTGCAGACGCAGTATTAATATCAGTCGTCTGCGGGACTGATGTTACTCGCTCTCATGAGGAACACAGCCAACTCTCCAATTACAGCAAATGAGTCTGACCACAGTAAAGCCGCTCAGAACATCCCATTTGTGTGGACAGTAATGAATAAACTGTTGTGATTAAACAGATGGGTGGCGTAAAATTACATTTAGAGCCTCTGAAGGAGGTTTTGTGTGGACGGTGCACCGAGACGGATTTGACTTGTGCTGGACGTCCATTATGTGTGAAACGCTTGATCACAAACTAAAGGATTAAATCACAGACGTTTAGCGTGAAAAACAACAACCTTCAGAACGAACCGGAAGAGTCATGAAGATCTTTAAATAGCAGCTCACTGGGCATTTAGCAGTAAGTGACACCGCACGCTACAGAACATTAATAATGCAAGCAAATTAGGGACGGTTTAGAATACCTTTTAGGTTTACAAAATTATACATAAAATTGCACATTACGTTTGTTTTTTGACATCAAACAGCATAAAAAGATACACTAGTTACTATACAGAGATGTTTTGACTTGTTCTGAACCTTAAAACTGCTGTTAACCTGTTGATAATTTAGTTGATTCAGTCAAATAATTTGGTTTATTCAGACATGGATCTTATTTAGACTGTACAAATAGTGATAGATGCTGTACAGTAAGGTAGTTTTGTTATTATTAACTAAAACTAAAACTAATATTATTAAAAAAATTACAAAAATTACAAATTAATATTTACTAATAAATATACATACACAAATACATTTAATTGTCTTTTTAATAACAATAATAATAAAGCTAAAAATGAATAAATAAAAAATAAGTCATTTATTATTAATTTATTATACAATAATACAATATTATTAAAAAATTACAAAAATTACTAAAACTTAAACACTAAAATCAGTCAAATTAAAAAAGAATATATATATATACACACAAATAAATTTAATTTTCTTTTTAATAACAATAACAGCAACAATAATAATGCTAATAATAATAATAATAAAGCTATAAATGAAGAAATAAAAAATAAAAAACATTTTATGAATGAATATTTAGAGCTAAAGATTTATAAATAAAGAAATAAATCTGAAATAAAATGAAAAATATTAAAATAAAATTAAAAAAATAAAATCTACATAGAAAGATTAAAAAACTAATAAAATAAAAAAGCACATAATAAAGATATATATAAAGCTGAAATAAAACAAATATTAAATGTTGCCTTGGCAATTAACATAAATAAAACTGAAAAAATAAACCTGAAGATCTGAAATGTTAAAATGACTAAAACTGAAATAAAAATAAATTAAAACAATATGGAAACAATAAAAATGACAAGCACAAAATGACTAATAGTAAAATGAAAACTGAAATTTCAAAAGTAATTCTCTCTCTATATACTGTATATATGACACACTAAATATCACTGAATAGAAGCAGTGTGTTATTTGTACTAAAGCAACAGTGAGTGCAAGTAAACAGCTTGTGCTCAGTATAAAAAGACTTTTTCAGGTGACACCCTCATGATGTGGAATTATGAGGAAAAATGACAAACGTCATCATCAATTGTATTAATGCGAGGACTCTGTCTCCTCGGCATCACAACAGTCAATAGAAATGATGTTACGTTACCCATGGTGCTTTTCAAGGGGAGCGTAATTGGAGGCGATCGTGATTGTGATTGATGTTCACGCTGACTCAATCTGACCCCGCTGATGATATGTGGCCACATTCACAGTTGTTCTCCTGCATCTCCATCACGTGAAGCTCGTGTCAGTCGACGGACAAGAACCATTTCACTGCAGAGGAAAGCTGCAGATTTCTGTTAGAATTACTGACTAATTAAATCAGTCGTTCTGTGCACATCTACAGAAAATATCAGGACTCTTTGATTTGGTCACAGTGATTTTAATATTAAATGTGCTCACTCTCAGGCCATCCGAGATGTAGATGAGTTTGTTTCTTCATCAGGTTTGTAGAAATGTGTCTCTGCATCAGTGTCTCAGCAATGGATGCTCTGCAGTGAATGGGTGCCGTCAGAATGAGAGTCCAAACAGCTGATAAAAACATCACAATAATCCACATCACTCCAGTCTATCAGTTAACATCTGGAGAAGACAAAAGATGAAACAAATCCATCATTAAGACGTTTTTAACTTTAAACCATGCCTCACCTAACAAAAATGTTTTTTACTAACATTCTTATTAAGTTATAAAAAATTATGTTCGCTGAACATTTAAAATGTCCAGTTTTAAATATTTCAAAAACATTTTATTGTGGTCATGTGAACATAAAGGGAATATTCCATTTTGTAATTTTGCAAACATCATGGGAACGTTACTTTTGAATGTTCTCTGAACGTTCTGAAACAAGTAGCAACATTTAAAAAAATACGTCATATGAACTTTGAATCAAGATGTTTCAGAAAAAAAAAACATTCCATGAAAGATGTATAAAGCTTTTGTGCAAACAAAAAACATTTTATTTACATTACTAGAAGAATGTTTGTTCATAACGTTGAAAGAACCTTGCAAGAACATTCTGAGAAACTCTGAGAACATTTCCTGACAGCTTCATAATAACGCTTCCTCCAGTGAAAAAGTGTTCTGGTCTGAATCAGGAGAGAAATCTGCACAGATCAAGCACCGTTTACAAGACAAAACAGCTCTAAACAAATATGTGGCTGGATTTTGATGTGAGAGACAACAGGAGATGCAGTTTTTCACTGGAGGAAGCGTTATTATGGGTTATGGACTTGTATTTTAAAAACGTTTTAATGATGGATTTGTTTCAGCTTTAGTCTTCTTTTGTTTTTTTTTGTTTTTTTGTTTTTTTTATCAGCTCTTGCTTTCCCTGGGAATTGAACCCATGATCTTGGCATTGCTAGTGCCATGCTCTACCATTTGAGCTACAGGAAAGCTAGCTTTTGTCTCGTCAAGATGTTAACTGATGGACTGGAGTGGTGTGGATTATTGTGATGTTTTTATCAGCTGTTTGGACTCTCATTCTGACGGCACCCATTCACTGCAGAGCATCCATTGCTGAGACACTGATGCAGTGACACATTTCTACAAATCTGATGAAGAAACAAACTCATCTACATCTTGGATGACCTGAAAGTGAGCACGTTTTCAGCATATATTAATTTTTGGGTGAACTATCTCTTTAATACAGTCCTGCAGCTCTTCTCTGAATTCTCACTGAGCGCGTGCATCATTCTCTGTATTACGATGGCTGGCATCTTCTGACTGTTTAATGCATTTCCATTTATATATTCTGACATGCTAATGCACGGATCTTAATATGGTGTCATACATCAGTTGACAATTACCCCATATTCAGGCATCAGTCTTTGCCAAGTCAGAAATTCATTAGAGTACTAGAGGTGGACGGCTGTCTGGTGTAATTATATTACTCTGACATTCCACACACGGCATGATGAACATGAATGTATGTGACTGTAGTTAATGCACAGCAAATGTCAAACGCTAATGTTTTCAAACAGAAAATACAGCTGTGAGCAAGAGCACTTAAGACCAGAGCCGGAGTGTTTGCCACCTCAATTCAAACTGCACAACCAATTGCATTAAACAGAACCAAAATATCTGCTCTCTAGCTCCGCCAACAGGCCAATGCAATTAAAAAATATATATTTTTTGGGAGTAGCTAGAATAAAACTTCCTATTCCTACCATGCATGGTTTGTTCTGTATAATATTCCTGCCAGACCCCCCAAAAAATAAGAGGTGATTTCCTCAACGTGACCTGATTATGAAAGTGTCTGTATGTAGCGGTGAACAGGAGGAGATTGAGAGCGAATGTGTGACACAGTCCGACGCTCTCGAGCCAAACTATATTTACTGCTCTGCTGAGCATGACCATTAAGTAACGGTGAGTTCACAACTTTCATCTCGCGCAGTGTTTCAGAGCAAACCGGATTTATAGGGTCTGATATTAGATATGCAATATGCAAAAGGAGCCTCAGAAGTCTAGGTTATTATTCAGTCAGGGCTGCGCTCTGATTGCTGGACTGTGGAAACAGGCTTTGGGGTGTCTGCTCTGTCATTGGAGGAGACGACCTCTCTGTTCCTCTGGCGTCAGGTCAATTATTCACCGTGAGGGAAGCACACCTGTGTCCCGAGCGGCTCCGGCTGATGTAGTGCTGGACATTTCCATGGCAATGCCAGGTGATGGATTCGAGAGGCTCCGGTACTCCAGAGGTGACCTTCAGCGCAGAGCTCTTCCCCAAGCGTTCCCAGCGGACCGGAGAGAGGAACTGAAACCCATGTCCACTCGGTTTGTTTGCTGGTGAAGTGAGCAAAAAACACACGACACTGCATCACTTTTTATTCCCAAACGTGTTAACTATATCATCAAATATCCCGATTCTCAAATATTGAGATTCATATTTTTATTGAGATTCATATAAATTATCTTTCCATTGATGTATGGTTTGTTATGATAGGACAATATTTGGCTGAGATACAACTATTTGAAAATCTGGAATCTGAGGGTGCAAAAAAATCTAAATATTGAGAAAATCTCCTTTAAAGTTGTTCAAATGAAGTTCTTAGCAATGCATATTACTAATCAAAAATTAAGTTTTGATATATTTACAGTAGGAAATGTACAAAATATCTTCATGGAACATGAGCTTTACTTAATATCCTAATGATTTTTGGCATAAAAGAAAAATGTATAATTTTGACCCATACAATGTATTGTTGGCTATTGCTACAATTATACCTGTGCTACGTATACTGTACTAAAAGTATACTGCTTTTGTGCTCCAGGGTCACATATCATGAAATATCTCGATTCTCAAATATGTGTAAGTACATGAATTTTGCACCTTTATAGATCATGTTAGTTGATCTATAATGGGTGATGGGCAAAATAGTCTAATAGTGTCATTTATTAACTATGCATAAAAACCCAACTTTTTACTTAAGTAGCAGATATGGGTGTCATGCATAAAATATTTTTAATAGGAATGACTTTGTATTTAATGTGAACACTGCAAAAACTATTCTCTTACTTAGTATTTTTGTCTTGTTTTCTAGTATAAATATCTAAAAATTCTTGAATCAAGATGAATTTACTGTACAAGTAAATTTACTTAAGATATTATGTCTTCTTTTCTGTAAAAAATATCAAAATTTTGTTAGTTTTTCCTTAAAACAAGCAAAAATATCTGCCAATGGGGCGAGAAAAATCATCTTGTTTAGCCTTTGAATTAAGATTATTTTTCTTACACCATTGGCAGATTTTTTTGTTTGTTTTAAGCAAACAAATTGTTGTTTTAATTTTAATACATTTTCCAGAAAACAAGACTTAATCTATTCAGTCCTTTTGCTTCTCAAGTAAATGTATCTTGATTCAAGAATGTATATTTGTACTGGAAAACAAGACAAAAATACTGAGGAAGAAAAACATTGTTTGCTGTCTAAAATCACAAAAACTTCATCTTATAATTCAAATTTATTCCAACTTGAATGCTGTTTCTCTGTGGCATTAATAAAAACACTGATTTTGATGTAAATATATATATATTTTTATTATTTTATACTCTGTGCCATTTGCTGTTTTTTAATAAAAAATATTATATTTTTTTCTAATTGTGGAAAAACTAATTTCGTGATACACTCCCATTTAAAAGTTTGGGGTAAGAAAAAATACTTTTATTCATCAAGGATGTATTAAATTGATCTAAAATGCCAGTAAAAAGATTTATAATGTTTCAAAAGATTTCGATTTTAAATAAATGCTGCTCTTTTGAACTTTCTATTCATCTGTGAATCCTGAAAAATAAAATCCATCACCATTTTACACAAAAATATTGTGCAGCACAACTGTTTTCAACATTGATAATAATCAGAAATGTTTCTTGAGCAGCAAATCAGCATATTATTATGATTTCTGAAGGGACTCTGAAGACTGGAGTAATGATGCTGAAAATTCAGCTTTGTTCACATGCAGGAATAAATTACATTTTAACAGAAATTTACATAAAAAAACTGTTATTTTGCATCGTAATAATATTTAAAAATGTTTTATGTGTTTTTGATCATATAAATGCAGCTTTGGTGAGCAGAAGAGACTCTTTCAAAAACATTACATTATACTGAACCCAAGGTTTTGAACAGTAGTGTATGTAGAAATAAATGCTTTAACATTATTATTGCTTTCATGTTTCACATGGAAAAGAACAGCATGCAGGTTTGGAACAACGTGACGGCGAGTAAACAATAACAGAATCTGAACAGCTATATTAGATTGTAATAATATCACACTGTATTTTTGATCAAATAAATGCAGCCGACTTCTTACAAACCCATTACAAAGTCTTTATTATTCAAAATGATTGACTGGTAGTGTACATCTGGCTATGTGAGAACAATAAAAAGCTAAATTCTTAAATTTATTCTTAAATATCTTCTTAAAGTGATTCTTGTCGTGTGGATGTTCAGACAGATCCATCAGAAGAAAGAGATGATCTGACACACCGTTCCTCATGACACATGCACTCTGATCATTGTGATTTATCATATTAATGTCCCTGTTCTATAGATTTATGCATTTTAATTCCACTGATGCTCTTTAACATGTCTCATCCTCATTCGGTCTCATTACGATGCGATAAAAGCAGTTGTTTATATGCATGATAATTTATGGCACTCGAAAGGGTAAAAGGCAACTTCCTTCATAAGCATCATTTTCAGAGCGATGGCTCTCGTAACACAAACATCTGTTGGTACGTTATCAAAACGGCACGGCATTGGATTCAGTCCAAGCAGAAAACTATATAATCTGCTGAGCGAGTCTTTATAGCATCACTGACTTTCTTTTGCTCATAGCAGTTCAGATTGTGGCAAATCTTACTTAGTACTGTTGCCTTGTTTTCAGTACACATATCTATACGTTATTAAATCAAGATGCATTTACTGGAGATGTCAAATGACTTCAGAAAATAAGCTTTTAAGTGTTTTTGCTTAAAACAAGAAAAATATCTGTCAGTGGTGACAGAAAAATAATCTTGTTTCCCCTTTGAATTACATTTATTTTTCTGACGCCATTGGCAGATATATACTTTTTTTCTTGCTTTAAGCAAAAACTCACTTAATTTCAATACATTTTTCAGAAAACAAGACTTAATATATTCAGTAAATGTATCTTGATTCAAGAATGTTTAGATATTTATACTAGAAAACAAGACAAAAATACTGAGGAAGAAAGCCATTGTTTGCAGTGTAAAATTGCACAAAACTGCATCATTAGCTATGTTTCCATCACCCTGTTTTTATGCACATTTTGAAGTATCAAGTGATGGAAATGCCAAATTTAGAAAAAAATCAAGACTTAATATCTTAAATCATTTTACTTGTCAAGTAAATGCATCTTGATTCAAGAATGTTTAGATATTTATACTAGAAAACAAGACAAAAATGCTAAGTAAGGAAATCATTTTCTGCATAATCTGCTGAGCGAGTGCCGGACAAACTGATGACTGCTAAGGAAGCTGCAGGACAATATCATAAAAACTTGATTTTCTGCTGTTTTTTGAGGTCAGATGCAAGACTCAGCATCTCTGCCTCGCCAAAACAAGCTCGTCCCGCTGCTGGGCCGACATGTGCAGCGCTCTAGGCGGGATGGAGAGACGAGCTGTCTCCAGCCCTGTTCCAGAGCCGCAGCTCCACTGGAGCGTACCAGAGCCGACCGGCTTTAGGGGCCGCACGGCGCGCTTTGGCCCCGCACCAGAGAGACAGGTGAGGGACCCGACGGTGTTTAGAAACAGGACCGTCGCCTCGGCTCCACACCCCTCCGCGTGTCGACTCCGGCTCCAACTGTTGATGTGTCTTAATAACAGCGTGTGTCAGCTTCCATCAGCGAGCGGAGCCACTCAAGTGTGCAGCTCCAGTCTGCCGCGGACAGGCCCCAAACGTGGAGCTGCTGCGAGAGGCTCCGCTTCCACCATCCTGCTCTCGCTTTTGTTCAAAAATCAGGCCGGCCGACTGGCCTTTGTGTTCGTGGGCAGACGAGCCGGACTGAGAAAGTTGGCGTGACGGAGGCCGTGCCAATTTTACGCAAAACACACACAATGGGCTCTTTCAGCGAGTGGACATCTAAACGAGGAAGAAGAGCATCTCTGCATTAACTCGAATGGAAACATTTCCTGAAAAAAAAGAGCTGAGGTATCTCACATGCAAGCTCCAGAAGAGATCTCAATGTCTCAAACTGTTCTCATGTTTGCCAATATACACTCTAACATTTCTCATCAATGATTTGAGCTCTATACTATACTACACTCTAAAAAATGCTTGGTTAAATACAACCCAGTGCTGGGTAAATATTGGACAGAACACATGCTGGGTTGTTTTCAACCAACAGTTGGGTTAAATGTTTTACCCAACCTTCTGGGCAGTAACCCAACCGCTGGGTTCATCCAGCATTTTATAGAATGTAGTTAATCATTTGGGTTAGAATTTCATTAGAAACAACTGAGACAGAGGTGATACTCAAATGAAACATAACTGAGCAATAACGTTACCATTGCATCATCGTGATTTTCACATATCAGATCTCTGTACTCTGTCACTCAAATGGAGACGTTTACTAAAAAAAGAGCAGAGTTATCTCACATGCAAGTTCCAGAAGAGATCTCAACAATGTCTCAAACTGTTCTCATGTTTGCCAAGATACCAATTGAAAATCCCAATAAGCTCAAACGCTTAGACAAAGTTGATACTCAAATGAGACATAACTGAGCAATAACATTCTCCTTTGGGGCTGTGGTACTAGTTGTATTTCGTAACAGTTTAAAATTGCATCATTATGATTTTCTCATATGAGATCTCATTACTAGCTCAGTTATTTCTCATAGACAGCAACACAATCAAATGGGGACATTTGCTGAAGTTCTGTGAGATAAAAAATATGTCCCAGTGACTTCGAACTGTGCTGTGATTCGACTAAAAAGCTCAAAATGAGCTCAAAAATTTCTCATGAGACAAAGCTGATACTCAAATGAAACATAACAGTTTAAAACTGCCATCATCATGATTTTCAAGAGTGAAAACAGCAAAGATTTGTGGGTTAAAGCTGAAGCGTGTCATATCAGAAGCAGTGCACGAAATGCCCCAGATTAGATGGTTTAGGTGACCCAACATGAATAATCATAAATATGCATGAGCTCACCAAATAAACAAAACAAAGCCTCTTGGTTCTCGTGTCCCCACAAAATTAAGCATTTAATCAGTTTGGCCCTTCACCACGACACCGTCACAGCGCCTGTCACAATTAATGACGTCTAATTTGAACAGCAGACGTGTGACTGATACGTCCATTAGAAGCACAATGAGCGCTTGCTCTGACGGCATGTCAGCCATTAATCAATCGCATCGAGATCATTTCACTGATGATCATCCTCACAGAAGTGTGAAGACATTTCTGTTCATGGGAAATAAAAACGAGCTGTGCCAAATCGCTGTAGGGGCGAAACCGTGCATTCTGGTACTGTCATGACGAATGGAGGTCCAGTCAGGTCCAGTGAGGAACAAACAACCGGATAGTTATAGCAACAGATTCTGTTATTGTTTACTCACCGTCACATTGTTCCAAACCTACATGCTGTTCTTTTCCCTGTGAAACACAAAAGCAAACATAATGTTAGAGTGCTTATTTCTACATACACTACTGTTCAAAACCTTGGGTTTAGAGATTGTAATGTTTTTGAAAGAGTCTCTTCTGTTCACCAAGGCTGCATTTATATGATCAAAAACACATAAAAATGTAGAAATATTATTCCAATGTAAAACAGCTGTTTTCTATGTGAATATTTGTTCAACTGTAATTTATTTCTGTGATCAAAGCTGTATTTTCAGCATCATTACTCCAGTCTTCAGTGTCACATGATCTTCAGAAATCATAATAATATGCTGATTTGCTGCTCAAGAAACATTTCTGATTAATATAATGTTGAAAACAGTCGTGGAAACTGTGATGGATTTTATTTTTCAGGATTCACAGATGAACAGAAAGTACAAAAGAACAGCATTTATTTGAAATAGAAATCTTTTGTAACATTACAATAGTCTTTACTGTCATTTTTTGATCAATTTAATGCATCCGTGATGAATAAAAGCATTAATTTCTTTCTGACCCCAAACTTAGACACCATTAAGAACAGTCTGTATGACTTTAGTCTTTGTGTGAGGAACAGCTCAATATTCTCATTATTCAATCAAATTTTACATAAGCAATTTCAAATTACAACATGATGAAAAATGTCACTGGTTTTCATAACTGAACGTCTGAAAATGAACATGAGATCTGAGAGCTACAAAGAAGAAGATAATTAGTGAAGTGCTTTAATTAGAGTCTGTTCTTCACATAAAGCATCATTTGACTTCAGAAGACTTGGAGTACAACATCCTGAAGAATTAAAAGCAGTATATGGGTTTGGGCTTTAAAATATTACGTGTTTGGATCAACATAAGAGGTAGAGTAAATAATGTCAAAGAATCATTTGGTTACTTTATTTTAAGGTGTCCATGTTACAGTGTACCGAGTAATATTAATTAACTACATGTACTTACTATATGGTTAGGATTAGGGCTTGGTTTAGGGTTACTTGCATGTAATTATGCATAATTAATTGTTATTATATGTAATATGTTATATTAATTATTTAGTATATGTAACATGTGTACCTTAAAATAAAGTGTTACCAATTATTCTTTTAATTAACAAAAGCATTTTTAACTCTCTGCTGCCTCGTGTGGTGATTTTCAGCACCAGCTCTTGTAATTAACTCTACATTATTAAGCTTGATTTCCATGCATATTTTCTGTGTGTTTCTGTAAAGCGTCGGGACTCATTAATCAGTTTTGAAGAGACAAAAGCAAGGCTTCTGCTTCTCTGCAGCGGCCGATAAAAACCCAACGAGTTCACAGCCGCCGCGAGAATCCCAGCAGCCCGATCCGAGCAGAAAGGTCACAGTCACGCTAATAAAGAACTCCAGCCACGGCACAGAGACGCAGATCCGCTCTCTGAGGAACCCATCAGTGATTCAGAGAACACAGCCGCGTGGCTTTATCAATCGTAAGCGTGCGATCGGCCCCCTGTAGTTCAGTCTCATTAAATGGACAGATCAGGAGGAGGAGACACATGATCATTCACTGGCCTCTTCTCATCCACATCCATCTGTTATGTCACAAACTCACTTCTCCTGCACAGATTTTAAAGGCACATGGATGATAAATGAAGCCAAGAGCACTGAGAGAAACGAACAGCAGGCAACAAACACTAGTTCAGTGCATGTGCATGTTTAGAAGTAGTGATGCTGTTTCATCTGTATTTTGTGTAAATGTATGTGTTTACTTGAGAAAAGCGCGTGTGCTGATGCACAACTGATTTATAAATAAATAAATGGATGTACCATGTTTAGTGCAGCTTTAACCCTGAAAAGCGTGAAATATGAAATAGTAGTCTAAAAAAATCCATTTTATTTTAAATGGAAGCATTGACTGAACCTTTGGACAAAACATTTTTTAGGAAAATGTTGCATATTGCATTTTATGTGATGTATTTTAATGCATCAGGCTCATATAGTCTGATACAGAGAGAATATGGAGGAAAAACATTTCAATTTTATTCAGAGACTCAAACTCAGCAAACTAATGAAATTCTGATGCTTGTGATGTAAATCAATGAGATGTTTATAACAGTGCAGCAGATACTGACATAAAATGATCTAAATATCAGCTCTATATGTCCAATAAATATATCTTAGTAAGATGAGATGTAAATGATCCAAACATATAATGCAATGCTGATAGAGAGATGAATAATAAAGGCTCCTCAGAAGATGTGAGATGAAGATCATTCCTCCGCTGAGGAACAGTGAAAGTAAAGCTCCTCAAAAGATCCTGATGATCAGATTTGAGACTAAAACATGATTGATGGAGAATCAAGTAAAGCTGAGCTGCTTCAGTCCAGTAAGAGTTCATCTGGAAATATGACTGCAGTTATTGTAAATTAGCCACAATATTTCAATATAACACCTCCGTGGATGTGTGTGTGAGCACAGACTGTGTGTGTTATTGTATGTAATCATATATGGATGGATATGAGAGTTTGTGCTCCAGCAGTATTATGGTCTTTGTTGGTTCCGTGCTCTTTATGCAGCAGATGATCCTCTCTAAGTAAGCAGCAGACAAATAAAACAAAGACAGGCTGGATTCTAAAGCCTCGTTTTAAAGGTCTTTTAATGAGTCCTTGTCCCGACATTTAGAGCGGATATCAGCGCAGGGCATGTTCTGTAAATCAAGGCTCATAAAGTTAATAATATGATTGGTGATGATACGAGGAAAGGTCAGCTCACAGCACTGCAGGAGAGACGTGCACACCTCGTCTCTCCTCTCAAACACACAGACATGAGCATGTCCAGAACATTGCTACTGTGGAACTCATCTAATTAATAGATCCAAATGGTTTCCTAAAAATGTTTTACCTTAAAATAAATAAACAGTAGGTTATAAAGTTCAAGAGCTCCGGGACAGAGAAGAGCCATGCTTGAAAAAACTGGTTATTTGTAGCAAAGTTTGCATCAAAGCAGAGTTATTATAGTCAACTAAAACTAAACCTGAAACTAAAACCGGATTCGTAAAAAACAAGTTTCGGAGAGTTTTTTTTCGATCGTTGTTCTTGAAATAAAATGACGTAAACGACGGTGGAACTCCTTATATGGGCATTTCTCCCGGAAAGAACTAGTGTCCGTACATGCATCGACCAGAGCGAGAGCAGCCAATCAACACGTTCAATCGGCAGCGCTGCACGGGACTCGCTCGGGATTAATCATGATTACGTCACAAATTTAAAATACTAAAACCTGAAGTGTGTTGAAATAAAGAAATGCATGACAAACTAGTTGTGAAGGAAACATAACCTTGTTCACACTTCCGCAAAACAACCCAGCGTTACGTGAGACAGTGGATCCTTATTATTCTTTTGTTTTTATTCCGGGGCAGCCATGGAGTTTCTCAAGTCTTTATTGACTGGCAATAAAACGTTTTATAAACCAAGGCCCACATTCGACGCTGGATTTGCACATGGTTTAGTATACTGAAAGATGGAGCGGTTACCCAGCTATATCAAAAGATCCCGGTCATGATTCAGAACTTTTCTTGCAGATTGACATGAAACGTATTATGCATCAAATGTCTGTGTTTTGTTGGCGATCGGAGCAAGTGCTCGTCACTCTTTAGCTCCGCCCACGACACGCCTCACTCTTTAGCTCCGCCCACACGGCACACCTTCACTCTTTAGCACACCACACCTTCACTCTTTAGTGCACGCCTCCAGGAGCTCGGCTTTTTTCTCAGTGGAATTTGGTCGTAAATTACTGTTGTTAAAATATGCTTTTTATAGCCTTTTATAAATCGCTGCCAAAACTAAAGAGCATTTTTGGAGATATGTAAGGATGCAGTACATACTTCTATAGGTACTCAAGATTAAATCACATGAGATTGGGTGAACCATATCGGTATCGTAATCGTGTGTTTATTATCCCCTTTAAAATAAATAATGTATAGTAGTCTGTTGTCATAAAGTTTAAGAGCTTTCTGGGACTGTGTTGTATGCTGTGGCTGAAACTCACGTTGTTTGTGATGTTATACGCATCTCTCCGTTCTGAAGTTGCCAGGTGTTATCATTCCAAGCAGAGTTATGATATACATTAGTAAAAGGATCTATTTTACTGTTTGTATTTGGCTATATACACTTTGGGCGGCCGCGGTAGATTATAAAAGTAGCGCAAAAAAACGCAACCCACGGCTGTGGGTAATGTTTCCCGCGAACTGTATTTTCAAAATAGCCCACGAACACTTGTGCTGCAGCCGTTAGCCTGACAACACTGTTCACTGTACCCTCATCACACACTGATAGATAACCTTCCGCGCTGCGATGACGGGAAGAAGTTGGGGTCAAACCTTATCAACCTGATTAATTTGCGTTAAAAATAAAATTAACGCGTTAACATGTTTGCTACTTGATTAATAAAATAGACATTAACGCGTGAAATAAAATTGACAATAAAACCCCTAATTATAACATATATCAATTATACATACAGTAGTGGCCAAAATTTGTTTTTGATTATTTTATTGTTTATTTTATGTCTATATAGTTTTTCATTATATATATATATATATATATTAGTGCTGTCAAACGATTGATCGTGATTAATAGCATCCATAATAAAAGTTTTTGTTTACATAATATATGTGTGTGTACTATGTATATTTATTATGTATATATATATAAATACACACACATGCATGTGTATATTTCAGAAAAATATGTTATTTTTATATATTAAATATATTTATTCATAATATAAATTATATGAATATAAATATAGACATGTAAACACATGTAAATATTTTCAAAATGTACTGTACTTATAATCATTAATTGATTAATCGTCTGACGGCACTAATATACGTATATATATATATATATACACACACACACACACACACACACATATATAATGAAAAACTATATAGACATATGAAATGAACTAAAACTACTAAATGTGATAAATCAACAAAACTTGAACAATTTTCATTTTAATTTTCTTTAACTTGTACTAAAACGTAAATAAAAACTATATAGGCATACATAAAACTAAGAAAAAATAAACTAAAAAAAACCTAAAACTTGAAATAATTCAAATGAAAATGGAAAATATTCAAATGAAATCTCAAAATAATAAAAAATATAATAACATCAAAATAATAAAAACTATAATAATATCTCAAAGATACTAATATAGCACAGCATTAAAGTAATGGTAATGTTTGCCATACGTTTCCCACAGGGTTTTGCTGTTTTTGCTAAACAAATTATAAAAATATTAAATATATTTCACAAAGATAAAAACAAAGTAGTTGCCCCATTTGCAACAGCCTTAAATTATTATTATTTTCTTTAAAAGAATAAAATCATTAAAAAGAAGCAAGTGAAGTGCTGCTCATAAATAAATGATGCCATACATCAACAAAAACCTTCATGACTAGACCTACATAATGGACTTACAGCATTAATGGACGACTTTAAGTGCTTTTTGTCATTTCTAAAGCTTCACAGACATCGTCTCTGTCACTGTATGGAGAAAAAAAAGCTCTGTAAAGATTCCTTAACATTTTCCCTTTTGACAAAAAACAAAAAAAACAGCATACAGTTTTAAAACGACTGTAAATAATGGCAGAATTTTCATTTGTGTGAGCGAACGGCTCCATTCAAAGACCGGCCGTGTATCGTGTCCTGGGTTTATTTATATGTCATTTTTGTTGCCGTTTGGCTCTGATTGCAGAAACTGGATCTTTTTGTTTGATATTTCTTGATTTACTATGTTAATAAATCTAGGACCATCAATCAGCACGGCCACAGTTTGATACTCATTGAGTCTTGAATGTTACCACAGACGGAGTCGTTCTGAAACCTAAATATTTTGGCAGAGAAAGCTAAAAAATGGTATTTCTGATTGCAGTGCTCCGCTAATGTCCCGTCTCTGGTCTCTGAGCCAGTTTACAGTAGTTTTAGTTTTAGTCCTGTCTCAAATGTTCCTTTTTAGATTTGATCATATTTAGTCAACCTGTCCTGTGTGACATAGGCCTGGTTTCACAGACAGGGTTTAGGTTAAGCTAAGTAGTTTTTATAAGCATGCCTTAGAAACAAACATCACTGGTGTGCATCTTGAGACAAAACAAAGACATTGATATATCTTAAGATCAGTTAGTGCAAGTTTCTTTCAGTTGAAACAGCTCAGACTTACACTTTAGTCTGGGACTAGGCCTAAACCTTGTTTGTGAAACCAGGGGTAAAAGTCTGGGAATTTTACTCTAGTTTTAGTCAATTAAAATTTAGTCATGCTGCATAATGCTTAAACTAATATTTAACAATTATTTTGCTCAAAATTATCATCTAGTTTCCTGATTTGTTAGATACAGATGATATACATTATAGATATATACAGAAATACAAACACATTCTACATTATGAAAGCGAAAACTGTAAGCATGTGTGAATTATTGCCAGGTTGTGAAGATAAATTAAAAACTGGCCAGATAATGTGTCTTTGTTTCACGGAGAGGCTCTGATTGGGCGGAATTTAAACTACATAGTCATCTCATTTTTTTTTCAATGATATTGCATATTGATATAATCACAGTTAGTGTTTAATGATGTCACTCTCATCACGTCTTAGTCACGGAAAAATGTACCCAACAAATATTTTTCATCATAGTTTTTGTTAACAAAGTGACCACTAGTATTCAGTATATTCCTGTTAATAATAAAAATAAAAGTGCTTAAAAGAGTCTTCACAGCGATGCCACAGAAGAACCATTTTTGGTTCCACAAAGAACCATTCAGTCAAAGAACATCTCTTTCTTACCTTTTTATAATCTGAAGAACCTTCTTTCACCACAAACAAGCTGATGTGAAACTGAAAGGTTCTTCAGATGTTAAAGGCTCTTTATGGAAGCATTTGTGACCCTGGACCACATTTAAACCAGTCATAAGGGTCAATTTTTTGAAATTGAGATTTATGCATCATCTGAAAGCTGAATAAATAAGCTGTTCCATTGATGTATGGTTTGTTATGATAGGACAATATTTGGCTGAGATACAACTATTTGAAAATCTGGAATCTGAGGGTGCAAAAAAATCTAAATATTGAGAAAATCACCTTTAAAGTTGTTCAAATGAAGTTCTTAGCAATGCATATTACTAATCAAAAATTAAGTTTTGATATATTTATGGTAGGAAATTTACAAAATATCTTCATGGAACATGATCTTTACTTAATATCCTAATGATTTTTGGCATAAAAGAAAAATCTATAATTTTGACCCGTACAATGTATTTTTGGCTATTGCTACAAATATACCCCAGAGACTTAAGACTGGTTTTGTGCTCCAGGGTCACATTTAGATAAAAAGGTTCTTCTATGGCATCGTGAAGCACTTTTATTTTTAAGAGTGAAAATACCATTCCAGTCTCTCTACTCAATTTCACATTTATTTCAATGTGTTACTTGTCCATTTCTTTGTAGTCATTTGTGATTTTTTTCAGTGTAACAGGCAAACAGAGGTCATTTCAAACTGCTGGAGAACAAACGTCATCACTTCAGAGTCACACTTGTTAATTAGCATTGGAAAATAATCATAAATTGGCAGTTTCATAAATATGAATGTCAAATAAACTCACCCGCAAGAGAGGACGTGTTCTCGCTCATGTATTTTCCAAATTCATTTTCTCAGTGATCTCTGCTCAACTCCCCAAGAGCGGCGCGTTATGGACTAAATCAATCAAAGGCCTGACTTCATTAATTGCACGGAGGACCCGGGGCACGTCGTAAGTGGGGTTACTCGTCAGCCCGGAGCCGTGATGGAGGACGGGCCGAGCCCGAGAGGGCCAATTTGTGTGTCAAAGCCTGCAGCAGGACAAGAGCGCACTTAATGCAGATCACTGGAAATGCATCATTATATGCACCATTTACCAGATGCCCATTTAACATGCAATAATTAGATCAGTGCTCTTGAGAAAGGAGGGGGGCTGTATAATGGGGTCCCCTGCCATAACATTAACCGCACCCCGGGGTTGTCAAAATTATTATTTGGAGGGTCTCATTCTTTTGAGTGCTTGGGAACGCGAAAGCAATGCTTTTGTGTCGTTCTGCCATTCTTTCGCTCCCCGTTTCTCCATTATTCTTTCAGTCTGAGCGCATCCGGGCGGTGAGCAATGTTATTCGGGTAGTTACCCTAAAAGATGATGCAGCCTCTGTACATCCACCAAATTACACTTCCATTCACATGCTGCACTCAGGGCCGCAGACATGAAAGAAAACATCATTTCTTATTGTGATGGAGCCGTCTTTGTGGCGTTCACCAGCCTCGTTCCTGCTTTTAAGATAAAACCAATAATGAGAAAATCGGAGTGCTTAGAGTTGTAGCCGTCCTCTTTAGACAGACAGATTAACAAACGCTGTTTTATCAGAGCACTCCCAACAATTGGACGACACGCTCGCTTTTTCAGCCGTACGTACGGCGATCTGTCACGGACGATGGGAACGCATTTGTTCTGCTGCTATGATATACGACATCAAAATTAATCACTAAACATTCCATTATTGTAATCTGTTTAAATGATTTCCCCCTCGTCTGAGTAATTACGAGCCAGATTTTTTTCCAAATAACATAAAAGTTGAGTACAGCAATGATCAAACATGAGTTGTGACTGACAAAACAATGCTAATGCAGATTCAAAATGCAACAAGCGATGTAATCATGCATATTCAATAAAGCTAAATAAATACACCTGCAAACATTTAAAAGCAAGACAAACACTTCCTTTCAACTGCAATGTTTTGTTTCTGACATCAAAAGTTGAGTACCCTCCGCAGTATTCTGGTGTAAATTTATAGATGCTCTATAAATTAGATGCCAACATGTATAGACAGTGTGACATGCATTAACATCAAAAAGCTAGACTGAATTTGGATTTGGGCAGCAAACAGAGCAATAGAACAACAGAAAGAAAGAACAATAGATAGATAGAACAATATATTCGAAGAACAGGTAGAGCGATGGAATGATAGAGTGACAGGGCGATAGATAAAGTGATGGAGAAATTGAGACAGAGCGAACAGATAGAGCAACAGAACAAGAGAACAGTAGAGTGACAGAGTGATAGAGCAGAACGACAGAGAGAGAGCAATGGAACAGTAGAGTGATAGAGCGATGGAACGAAAAGACAGAGCAATAGAGCAACAGAATGATAGATAAAGCAATGGAATGGTAGAGAGACAGAGCGACAGATAGAGCGATGAAACAACAGAAAAAGCAATGGATTGGTAGAGCGACAGAATGA
>CM049856.1:27608101-27698101 GCA_027422415.1 Schizothorax lantsangensis | reverse complement strand
ATATTCGGTGGCAGCCAGCGTGTGTGTGTGTGTGTGTGTGAGTGATGACAGAATGTGGATGTGCGGATGGCACGATGTCTGTTGTGTTTGGAGGCAGTGTACATACATTAACAGAAATCACAAATGAGATCTCTTTAATATCGCACTTTTTCCCTGGAGATGATAATCAAATTATAATTGCTTCTCATATGTTTCTCCAGCAAAAAAAAAAAGTAAAACAGCTTCATTAAGAGATTCAGAAGAGATATCAATGTCAAAAATGTTTTCATATTCACAAAGACACTACACTGCTAAATAAAAATAAATAAATATATTTTTTAGTCAGTTTCTCTTGTTTTCCAGTAAAATTATCTAAACATTCAGAAGCAAGATGTCTTGGGATATTAAGTTCTACTTTCTGAAAAATGTATCAAAATTAAACAATCTTACTTTGACGTTTATTTTTCTAAAATTCAAAAATTCTCTTTATAAATTTTAGAGTTTTAAGATTTATTTATTTGGTAACACTTTACAATGAGGTTCATTAGTTCACATTAGTTAACTACGTTATTTAACATGAACTAAGAATGAACAATATTTCTACAGCATTTATTAATCTTAGTTAATGTTAATTTCAGCATTTACTAATGCATTATTAAAATCAAATAATATAAAAATATATAAAATTAAAAAGAGTTGTGCTTGTTAACATTAGTTAATGCACTGTGAACTAACATGAACTAACAATGAACAACTCTTTTTTTTATTAACTAACATTAACAAAGATTAATAAATAGTGTAATAAGGGGTGTAACCCCGGCATCCTGGCCAAATTTGCCCATTGTTCATTCCTAATCATCCCCATATACTGTTTTCATCTCTCTGTTCCTCTCCATATTGTGTGGTGGGCGTTCTGGCGTAATATGTGCTGTCGCAATAGGTGGATGCTGCACACTTGGTGGATGAGGAGATTCCCCCTTGTATGTAAAGCGCTTTGAGTGCCTTGAAAAGCGCTATATAAATGTAACTAATTATTATTATAAATGTATTGTTCATTGTTTGTTCATATTAGTTAATACATTAATGTTAACAAATGACACCTTGTTGTAAAGTGTTATCTTTTTATTTTTTTCAGAAAGTACATCTGCTTCTAAAGTAAATCTGTATTTAACGGTTTCAGTAAATCTTGATTTAATAAGGTTTAGATACACCACAAATAATATTTTATTCATATTTTTGTCTTGTTTTTTAGTACAAATCAAGATACATTTACTTGAGAGGCAAAACAACATAAGATATTAAGTCTGATTTTTGAAATATTTATCACAATTAAGAGAGTTTATATTAAAACAGAAAACAATATCTGTCAGTGGGGTCAGAAAAAAAAACAAGATTATTTTTGGCCCCACTGATTTTTCTTGTTTTAAGAATGAATTAATGAACAAATAAATTACCATTTTGCTTCTCAAGTAAATGTATCTTGATTTAATGTGTATTGGAAAACAAAATAAGTAAGAAAATCATTTTTTTGCGGTGTATATTCAATTATCTCAATAGGAACTCTAATATTTCTCATCCAATCTGAGCTGCTCACATTTTACAGCTCTATTGTTACTGTATGACAGCTAGTCAATAACAGTTATCATGCAGTGCCAAAACTAAACGCTGTCTACTTTTTATTATCCTGAGACTAACAAAGTTGATACTTCAAACATCTAAACAATAACATTCTCTGGGTTACTTCAAAACAAACTCTCAACAGATTATCATAAACATGAGCTACATAAAAAATGGACTAATTTATTTCCTTCTCTTATTATTGACTGTGATATGAAACATTTAGCTGATGAAAATGAGACAACAGCAGCGTGAGATCACGAGGGATTCCCGTTTAATTACATATTAATGATTGATAAGCTCAAATTCCCTCCGCTGTTGATGTACGACTGGACAAAGGAGGATATTGACCAAGCGTCAGCCGTCAGAAACTCAAGGTCAGCCGTCAATCACCTGAGCAAACGAGACTTCAGTCTGAAGATAATAACCTGAGTTTCTCTCTTAACAAACACTTCAAACGCTCTTTAGATATTTATTCTGCACAAAAACATTGTTTTCAGGAATAACAGCCATGAGAAAGAGAGAAATTACATATTATCTATCAACAAAAATGCCAGCGTCGTCTTCCACTGTCTGCATGAATTATTAACACGCTCGTCTCTGTGTAGATTTAACATGATTCAAGGAAAAGTGGCTTCTTTGAGTGAATAAAGCCGTTTCTGCTTTTATTGGAGGAGAAGCTCCTGAAACACAGAGCCGGTCCGGTTTGATTAGATTCATCTGTCCATCAGGTTTGGACGGGACCACCGGAGAGCAGAGGAAGTGATGGACGTGTTTCCTTTCAGGAGAGACGTCTGTCTGCCTGTCACTTCCTGTTCTTCAGTGAGAAGCTGCGTCTGACAGATCTGAACTCATTTAAGTGAGAGGATCGATCGGGCCGGACTAAAGTAAGATGTACAATGAGGATCAGATAAAGAATCAAACTGCAAAGAATTCACCAGAAAGAATTCATCTCATAAAGACATCAGAGAAACGACCCTCAACCCTGAACTCAACCAGAGACGACCGAACTCACAAACCCATAAATCATTCACAATAAAACCAGAAACATCTATCCATCTTCATTTCATGCTGACTTCAGTCCAATAAACTAGATCACCCCCACAAAAATAATTATATTATTTCATAATAATACCAATAATTTTAATATCTATTATTTTAGTTAGTTTATTTATTGGATTGAGCTTTTTTTGGGTGCAGTGTGTATGAACGGCATGTTTTGCATGATGTGTTGTTGTTTCCATTGAATTTTGTAGAATTTTCTGCTGTTGTACATGGAACTACAACAATAGAGTTACTGAGATCAAAGGCAGCAAGACGAAATGTTTGGCATTTGTTTTTATATCTGCTGCTAAAATAAAGAGATTTTTAGAGTGCAGACCTTGAGAAATGCTGGATTGAGCTGAGAAATATATATATAGTAAAATAATAATCATGCGGTTTATATAATAATAATAATAATATAAGATTATTAATAATTATTAATAATAATTTCTTATTTTTGTTATTTATTTTAGTTTATTTATTTTGTTTATTTCTGTTAGCTATAATGCCTAATCGTTACATTTAATTCATGTTTCTGATCTCCTGTCTAATAATTTAAAATCACAGTTTGTCTTTAAGCATTAAATTAATATAAAATGAATATGAAATGAATTCATAAAATGAATCGTAGATTAATCTAAAAAGTACAGTACACTGTACTATATATTAAAATAAATGTTTATTAAAATACAATATTATCAAATATTAATATTGTGAAATATAATATTCATATAATATTACCGTATTAATTTATAATATTAAAATTAGATATTTTAAAATATGCATATGTCTGAATGATAAAATGTTTTCAGATTTATTTTTCATTTTCCTGTTTGTGGTCTGTTTTTAGCCATTATTGAATTAAAATATATATTTATAAAGTGTATAATATCATAAAACAATATTAGTATTGTTATACAATTAAAATTATTATTATTATTATACATTTAATCCAGCTTTCTGGTCTCCTGTCTAATAATTTAAAAACTGATTTAGATTAGATGAATAAAAAAAAAGTACAATAATATTAAAATACAATATATCAACATAATTTTAGAATATTACTATTGTAATGTGTAATAATATAATTAATTTATAAAATGTAAGAATGTGCATGGATGATAAAATATTTTCAGCATTACATTTATTTCTGGTCTCTGTTTTAACCATTATTAATTTAAATAAAAAGGATATACAATTAATATTATAATTAATTAATATTAGCGAGTCTATTTTTATACAAATGAATGAATAGTGGAATATTTTCAACATAATTTTATTTGACTCTGGCAGGAACATATTCTGTTTGAAGCATCCTGATTAAAAGCTCCAAAATCATGTCTGACGCAACACAAATCCACAAACCCATCAGGTGAGATGATCTAGTTTGGTGTCTTTGAAATCAGTGTGCGGTTGAAGGAGGAGGCGCTGTCACAACATCTGTGCTCCTCCACGAGTCTGCCTCCTCCCAGCGAGAGCCGCGCCACAACAAGATCAGGAACCCCGAGCCAGAGCCAGAATCAAAGAGAAGAGAGCTGGCAGCAGAGCAGCCGTTTATCAGCCCAGATAAAGGTCATTTCACTGGCCGCCGGGCGCCCCAAACACGGCAGGGGTGCAAACCGGCCGTCAGATGCTGCTGCACGATAGTAGCTGACCTCAATATTTACTGCGACTCTGACGATTCACCAAAAACAAACAGCAGACATTAATGCAGGCTGAATCAAAACATAAACATCAATCCGAAATCACAGTACGGCTTCATGCAATTATCAAATCTCAAAGGCTGGGATTTCATTTAAAGAGGTCATGAACTGAGAAACCAAAATTCCCTTGATCTTTTGACATATAATAGGTCACTGTACTATAAAAACATCCTGTAAGTCTCAAAACTTTCTCAGCTAATATTGAAGGCAGTCTGCCAAAACCACAGCTTGTGGAATGTTCTACTCTATGATGTAATACTGTGGATAAGCACCGCCTCCACAGAAGGAGGTCAACATCACTGTCTGATTAGCCCCGCCCACTGATTCTACATCACTGCCTGTTTAGCCCTACCCACTGATTCTACATCACTGTCTGATTAGCCCTGCCCACTGATTCTACATCACTGCCTGTTTAGCCCCACCCACCGATTCTACATCACTGCCTGTTTAGCCCCACCCACCGATTCTACATCACTGTCTGATTAGCCCCGCCCACTGATTCTACATCACTGCCTGTTTAGCCCCGCCCACTGATTCTACATCACTGCCTGTTTAGCCCCGCCCACTGATTCTACAGCACTGCCTGTTTAGCCCCCCCCCCCACTAATTCTACATCACTGCCTGTTTAGCCCCGCCCACCGATTCTACATCACTGATAAGATGCTGTTCAGTGCCAAGCTGTGGAAAAACAGTGTTTGCATTTCCTTCCTTCTGATCCCAGCGTTAGGAAAGAGTGAATGAACTTTACTTTTAATGAAGATCCAGACCACGTCAGTAAGAACTTGGACTTTTGTTCATTTCATTTTACAGCGGATTCATTTACAAATGAGGTACAATTCAACGTGGGATTTTCAGAAAGAGTAAAACTAAAAGACGATGCTATGTTGAAAATATTGGATCCGACAGTAATGTTGCAACACATGTGTGAGTCCCTTTGTGAAGGATGTAGACTGTCAAACATACACAACTGTTAGCTAATCACAGCAGTGGGTGTTTACTTCAGAGTCTACAATCCTCCACACCTATTCAAACAGAGCGTTCTGATGAGGGGCGTAAAATAAATTCAAAAAATAATTTTGGTAGCTGTGGTTGCCAGAATAATTTCGACAGAAAACAAACACATTTACAGCTTATGCTAATAAAAACAAGGAAATAGCTAATTCAACAACACACACTGGGTTTTTACCTTTAACATACTGACAACAACCATGTAAAAATCTTGACCACAAGCAGAAGTAACATTTAAAGTGGCTAATATATAGAAGGTGCCTCATTCACACACACACTAAACACCATCATGATAACACACATGAACAGTAAACTTTCATTAAACAACAGAAAATAAAAAACAGATAACAATAACTATTAAAAAACATGATTATTTAAACAAAATACTTTCAAACGCAGTCACGCAAGGAAATCATGACCTGTAAATTATACATTGATTTGTTATTTTTACTTTAATAAATATCTGCACTGTGTTCATTTACACGTCACAAAATTTTACAGTTAAAATTACACTTATTTTTTACAGCAGGACAGAAAACAGCTCATGATGTTTTCAGCGTCTCAGTTCACAGTAAATGATCCACATCTGCATCTGCTCACATTTAGGAACAAAACATGTGTCAAACATCTTCTTTTGTTAGCATCAAGATAAGACTTCGATCAAAATAAGCACAGAACATGGCAATTACAATTTTTGGCAAGTTAGAAATAAACGTTTGATGATTTAACATTGGAAAATGAAGAAATTAAAACTGTCATAAAAAATAGTATAGTAAATTTACAGTTGAATTGTGAAATAACATTTTTATATTATTTTTCGTGAATGTTTTTATTTAGTAATTTTGTTTTTTAGTAGTAATAATAATAAATCTTTATTATTATTAGACAAATTGTGCATTACTATGCTTTTATTTAGTCAAATTATTTAACAATAATAATAATAATAATAATAATTTACTAGCCTTATTGATATATAATCACAAAGTATAATATATATGAACACATGAAACCTGGAATAAAATATTTTGTTTTAAAATAAAGAAATTAAGACATTATTATTATTATTATTATTACTACTACTATTATTATTATAACTTTCTAGCCATGTTGATACATAGGCACAAAATTTTGGCCAAACTATGCAGCCCTAAAAAAAAGCATAATTTTATTTTTAAAGTTTGAAATATAAGATAATAGTACTATAATTCTACAATTGTAATTAAAATATATATATATATATATATTCAAATATGTGATTTTTTTATTTGACAGTTAAATATTACAATAATATATCTTATTTTTTATTTTTGTTATTTTTTGTTATTTTATTTTATATTTTTATTTAGTAACACTACTACAACTTAATAATAATAATAATAATATATTAATAATAATAATATAGCCGTACTGATATATAATCATTTTTTTTTGCCAAATTGTGCAGCCCTACAAACAAGTACAGAACATGTCAAGAAAAATCCCAATTCATATTTCCCCCAAACTGTGCATCTCTCAGAATGAGCATTGTGCAGAATCCACACAGTGTTGACTTGACTCGGCGTGACGCAGCGGAGCGGGTCAGAACGGGCCCGTCCCTTCGGAGGGTCACATTATCTAAATCAGCTCCATTAACCCGTGCGGTCCGGAGCGGCGCGCTGACGGACGAGAACTGACAGTCTCACAGCTGCAAATGAGCGGCGTGAAGCCACTGCAGCGCTCTCGTCCTTTTCTGATTTACATACAAATTGATCTTGAGGTAAATCAGTTGTCATTTTTCTGCAGGTCACAAGGAACATGGAGAGATAATGAAACGGGGCCGTTGAGTGGAACGGGGCCGCCCAGATGGGGCTCTTCTGTTAATGTAGTCCCTAAAGCCATCAGACGCGCAAACACACTCCAGAGCCGGAGTTTAAACGCTCCGAACACATCTGAAACACACACACCACACAAACTCTGATCTGAGATAACACAGCTGTTCTTACCAGGACTTTCACAGACATTCATCATGCTTCTAGAAAGCAAACGCAACGCCAAACCGAATGAAATAAAAATGCATAACTACAGTCAGGGCCGTAGCTAGAGGATTGGGGGCCCCCTGAAAAAAATATTGATGTGGGCCCCCCACACACACACACATATCATATACTGTACAATATACAAGCATGGAAACAAATTGCATGCTTTTTTTGTGGTTTTCATAATATCTCAGTTATACAACTAATAAAATATTAGAATTATTCACAGAACATGGGCCTATATAGTAAAATTCCTGGATTTTGTGGGGCCCCCTGGGCAGTGGGGGCCCCTAGAATTGTCCCCACCTTTCACCCCACTAGCAACGGCCCTGACTACAGTGTTTGTGTGGCAGCTCTGTATTAATATTCTGCAAACATTCTGAACATTTGTTCTAAAGTATTAAACTGCTGCATTTAATTGAGCTGAGTGTTTAACATACAGAATTACTTTCTTTACTTATTTATTTATTGCATATATTGCATATCAGCAGCAAAGATTATTTTCATGGCAAACTAAGAGAAGTAATAAAACAATAAAACATTAGTAAAGTAAATTATACATAATTTAACAATATTTTCCTTACAAAATATTAAACATTTTAAATTAAATAATTTTTTTCCATAATTCTTTGTATGAAATTTCTGAATACAGCTTTTATTATTATTATTATTATCCAGCCATATTGATATTTAATCACTAAATTATGCAGCCGTACAAACAAGCACAGCAAACCTGGAATTTTATTTTTAATTCTTGAAAATGAAGCAATTAAAACTTTTAATTTAATGGAATAATCATAACAACACTGAAACTCTAATAGCCTAAATAATGAAAATTATACATAATAATTCAACAATATTTTCCATTCAAAAATATGAAAACTAATTTTTTTAATTAAATAAAATATATAAATGAAATGAAATAAAATAAACAATTTTCCCATTTAGTCTTTTTAATAATGTCCATGTGAAATTCCTGAATAAAATCATTCAGACTTCATCCAAACTTCACTTCATAGTTCATTTCAGTCTTGTCTACTTTCATCTTCACATTTAAGAAACTAAAATTAAAATTGGAAAATTAAATTACATAGTACAAAAATGAGACACAAACTGAGAGTCAAAGCAGCTCTGATTTACACAATCTTCAACTTTACCATGATTTTACTGCTGCTGCTCAAACACTGACACTAGTTATTATCTAGTTATTAAAATGAAATGCATAAAATTAATATTTAATAAATATATATATTCTAATATGTGGAATATTAGATTAATATACAAAGTATAGTATTGTAATTTAATATTAAATAAAATATGAAATTGTCATACATTAATATTTTAAAATAATATATAACATTAAATTATAACATTAAAAATTATTCTAAAATAGACCCCAAAATGTAAATTTTTATACAAGTTGGATGAGTTATGAAATGTTTTCAGATTTATCTTTTACTTTATGCCATTTTTTTTTTTCAATTTTTATAAATCTCAAGTAAATTAAGATTAAAATTGAAATCTTGAATTGCATTTATAGACTGTTCAGCCTTGCATCTGTCTGACCCTCTAGACGTCTTCACATAACAAACACTAACTAATGCTGCACAAACCCTGATATTGTTTTGTCTGGACATGCATATCTAGTCATTCAAATAAAAAGCATGAAATCAATATTTATTGATTAATATATTCATATACTCCAGATTCTGTCAAACACAATTTGGCTTCAGCAGACAAAAGTGACAGACAGATGATTTGTGTCTGGAGTCTGACTCTATTTCAGCTCCATCTAAATTCAGTAAATGTTGACTGTCATTAATGAAGCGAGGCTCCGCCCACCGCAGACTGACAGAAGCTCGTCAAGGGCCTCCAGGGGGCGGAGCCACGGGACGAATGAATCAGACCATTGCACTCCATTAATGATGTCAGGGTAAAATTAATAAGGAGCGCAGTCTGAGGCTTGTTTCTGTGGCTCGAGCGGCGAAGCGTGGCATGAGAAGAGCGTTTGTCAGCGTTTCTTTAACTAAAGGCTGTGTTTGTGATCCCTAGAGAGCAGAGTTTACGCTTAATGAGCTGCTGAGGGATAATTATTATGTTTAATACACAATCTAGTTCATATCATCAGCAGAGGTGCGGTGTTTTGACCCGTCACATATCTGCCGTCTGAAAGATAGCAAACAAGTCAATCAGCTTCACATCAACTCAATATATTCATCTGAATCAATCCAGACATATCTCAGATTCACAAAGTTCTGTTTATATGAACACATGTGCATTACATGTATTCTGAACAAAACAAGAGCATGTGCATTCAGGAACACTGAAAAAAATGATTCATTGAATTTAATATTTTTTTTAAGGTAAGTGGTTGCAATTAATTTATTGCTTTTTTTATTGTATCAATTTATTGTTTATTTAAATAAACTAATTTAGTTGACTGACTTTCAACATTTTTTTTTTATTAAATGTAGCTAAAATAAATTGTTTGCAACCACTTACCTTAAAAAAATTTTTTTTATAATTTTTTTCAATGAATAAAGTAAGAAAATAGGAAAAATATGCAATTGAAGCTTATCTTTATTTCTAATTTCTATTTTAGTTTTAACATATTTTCTGCATTTAAATGTAAAAAAAAAAGAAGTGAAAATTATTTAAAACATTTCAAAAAATTGTTATTTGATTTTTTTTTTTTTTTTTTAATTATTTACATTTATTCTTCAGGTGAATCTCTAAATATTCAGGTGATTTTTATATATATTGAATGTAATTGTAGTTATATATATATATATATATATATATATATATATATACACACACATTTATTACATTTATTCATATTTTAATATAGATAGATTTTGACATACAAAAATGCTCTATATTTAAAATTATTAAATAATGAAATATTAAATTAATAAATTAAATTACATTTATTTATTACATTCGTTTTTATATCCGCCTACTATGTATCACATATATGTATATAAACTGTATCTAATTATTTTAATATTTGATTTTAATGTCTCTATAGTTTTCATTATTTTTTATTTCAGATTTAGCTTTAGTAATTTTAGCACAAATGAAAATAAGAAATCATCTGGTCAGTTATGGACTTTTGCTTCTTCATTTAGTCTGTTTAGACCCTTGTTGTTCATTTGCTCATTAGTTGATTATGAGTTAATCACCGTCCACCCCTCATTAGTAGCACTTGTTAAGCTCCTCGTTCAGTTTCAGTCACTGTCTGGTATTATTTGTCCTTTGAAGCTTGTGTTGGAAGTTACCTCTCTTAGATTACCTTGAATTTATCTTCTTATATTCATCCAGCACGTATTGTGTGTGACACATCTGAAATAAGTTTATGCTTTTTCATACTTTTTTCAACTAATGTTTAAATTAGGAAAAAATGAACACTATATTTATGCTTTAATTAAATTATGCTCAAATTGCATGTTTCTATGAGACTCTATGACTAGATATGCAGATAGTAATTTTCTCTATCATTATGGTTTCCTATAATAACCTGATTCTAGCACACACGCTGTATATCCAGCTGTCACGCATCTATAGCATCAGCTCCACTGACTCCAGAGGCTCAAGCCATTGTTTTCTGTCCACTATCAAACGCCAATCATTCAGCTTATCTGTAATTATAACCGTGTTCTTTGTAATTAAATCATTCTGAAAGCTTTATTCATATCCCTGAACAACCAGTGGATGAAAAACACTACATCTGCTGCACATCTCAACTCTCTGTGGCAAGAAAAGCCCCAAAAAGCTGAAGCTTATAAGCATTACATCTCAGAGAAATGGTCTGCTTTAATTGGTGTGGTGATCCACGGGTCGAGGTGAGCGGCTAAAGCAGTATAAACCACACAAATGAGACACGACCACTGTAACAGCAGCCCGTGCCATTATAAAGATCAAAAACGCTGAAGGTGTCACACACACACACTGTGACCTCTGACCTCTGTCGGCCGTTTACAGGACTCTGTGACACTATCAGACCAGACTCCAGTCAATGTGAGTCCAGACGGGTCAGAGTCGAGCCTGATTGGATCCAGACGTGCTACAGAAACACTAAGTACAGCGGTCAGTTATCACTAACATGTGTTAGCATGACTAGCTTTATCTACATCAACAGAAGATATCAGAGCTGAGAAACATCCAAAAGTACAGATTACATGATGTGAAGTATTAAACTACAGTCAGATGAACCTATTAAACATGCAGCTACACTACAAGCTATTAACAAACTGTAGTTAACTGCATTTGAGTCATTTAAAACACCAATAATTTGATCAAATATAGTATCATGACATAATATAGATTTTTTTATATATTAATACATTTTCTGTTGTATTTAGTATTTTATAACGTATTATTTCTTTAAAAAATATTTTAAATGAGTAAAAACAGTTAAAGATATTTAACTATATATTGTCTATATATACTGTACATACACAAACACACCCCACACACACATATATATATATTTCATAACTTAACTATCTAACTTTTTTCTAAATATAAATATTATTATACCATTTTTACAATCATGGCAGTATTTTTTTAAAATAAATATATATTTATATATATATATATATATATTTATTATTATTATTATTATTTTAATAGTATCATTTAAATGAGCCAAAAAATATGGTAACAAACAGCATCATTTAACTAAATATTTTTGCTACCAAAAAAACAAACAAAAAGAAACAAACAAACAACTGAATAAATAAATAAAACGGCTAGACTACAAGCTAAATAGCAGTAGCTAAATATTCTGATTATATTTAAGAAAGCAATATTTTTATAAAATGTAATTATCATGCTTTTTTTTTTTACAATCATCATTTTTTATATATATATATATATATATCTAGTACATTTCATGGTTCCCGTCAAAACTGTAACTAAGCTACTAACAAAAATCTAAGCTATTCAAGAGGGCAAAGTTTTTTATAAATACATGTTATATATGTTATCAAATGATTTATTTTGCCTTTATTATTTTTTTAATTATTATATTTAAATGACCCAAAACATTGTAATAAACAACAGTATTTAAATAGTTTGGCTATAAAAAGAAATAAAATGTGATTTTTGAACCAGTTCATTTATATGAATGAACAAATGCACCGGTTCACTAAAAAGAATGCATAGCTATAAAGCTGCGCATGCAATTCTTTGGCACAATAATGCAGAAGTAATGTGTTGCATGGATGTAAAACCATCTGAGAGAAAGATGAAGCTAGAAGAGTTAGTAGCATGACTTATTTAACAACCCAACACCATGCAGTCACATCTGACCACAGCCGGTCTCTCAGACATCATTATTATATCATACACATCCATAAGCAGACACACTCATGACGTGTGTTGTTTTCATGGATCTAAAGGTTAATGGTGCTTCATCGAACATCTCCTGTGTTCAGCAGATGCTGTTTCAGAAATGAACGCGAGCTCATTAGCTCCAACGCTCTGGCATCTCAGACCAACTCAGGGATCATTTGTGTTAAAATTACACGGACAAAGCTGGATCAGACCTAAAGAAGGATTCCTCGCTCCACAGCTCCTCAAACAGACAGATCTGAGTCTATATAAAGAAATCCATCACAGATGAGCGTGATTCTGCCAAGAAGGACATTCGTGGATCAACCTGACAGCCAAGATCACAGTCTGTAATTAAGACCTCAATATGAACTCCAACATTTTCATCAAACTCACCCACAATCAAATGAATTGAGCTGCTGTCTCTAATAACTACACCACTGCTTCTCAATCAGGGGTCCGGGAGCCACTTAAGAGCCTCACGATGACTTCAAATTACTCAACACAAAACAAGCTTTAAAATAAAATCCCATAAATTATTAATTTGTAACCAGTTCATTTATATGAATGAACAAATGAACCAATTCACTAAAAAGAATCATACTGCAAAGATATAAAGCTGTGCATGCAATTAACTGTGAAAATAAAAATGCAAATGTAATATTGAGCAAAAAAGCTAAAACAGATAAAAAGTAATTAAAAAAAATAATTTAATTAATTAATTCCCTTATAAATTGTCATTTTATTGATGAACCAAGGTCTCATGGTCGTGGAAAAGCTGGATATATGAGAGAATATTAAAAGTGTGATTTCCAAAGTCATGGAAACTAATAAAATCTTCAAAAAGTTACAGAAATTAACACAATCATAAAAAGTAATGAAAATAAAAAAAAAAAAAATCTTTAAAAATGACAGAAATTAACATATAACGTCATGGAAATAAATTAAATCTTTAAAAAGCTACAGAAATTAATACAATCTTTAAAAAATTATAGAATTTAATACAATCTTAAAGTTATGGAAATTAATAATATACTAAAAAGTCATGGAAATCAACAAAATATTTCAATTATAAAAATTAATACAAACAAATCATGGAAAATTATAAAATCTTTAAAAACAGTAGATATTTATAGAATCTTAAAAATATATGAAAAATAATAATGCAAATTAATACAATCTTTAAAAGTTATGGAAGTTCATAAAATCTTCAAAAAAGAAATGGAAGTTAATAAAATCTTTAAAAATTATGGAAATAAATAGAACCTTAAAAAGTTATAGAAAATCATAAAAATCTTTAAAAAGACAAGGAAATTTTAATAGTAAAATCATTTTTTTTTGTAGATAACACTTTATCAGAAATAATAATAATAATAACACTAATAATAACAAATGACTAGAAAAGTCAATATAAATTCATTGGTCATAAAACATTTAAAAACTGAAGAACATGACATTTTTCTTCTGAAATTATGGAATTGAATTATTCCAATTACTCAGTTATTTTAATAAATGATTTTACTATATTGCCACTCCTTAAAAAACATCTGAAATGAGTACCTTTATGATTACAGTAGACATATCTGAAACATCTTCAAAAATTGTCTTTGTCAATACAGTCAATAAGGTTGATAACTCAAACCTGTGAGGTGTGAAAACTACTGACTGAGGAGAAACATCTGAGACAAAGTTGAAAGCAAGCATCTCTGAGAGATCCATGAAGTCTCTCTGGAAACCCCTGTGAAGTTACCGTGCTAGTATTGTATTACTACGGTAAACAGACGTGTGGATTTCTGTATGAAGAGAGCTGAAGACAGACTCACGGTGAGACGAGCTCATGGCTGAGTGTGAGAATATTTGTGACCCTGGAGCACAAAAGCATAACACAGTCATAAGTAACACAGGTATATTTGTAGCAACAGCTAACAATACATTGTATGGGTCAAAATTATAGATTTTTATTTTATGCCAAAAATCATTAGGATATTAAGTAAAAATCATGTTCCGTGAAGATATTTTGTAAATTTCCTACCGTAAATATATCAAAACTTAATTTTTGATTAGTAATATGCATTGCTAAGAACTTCATTTGAACAACTTTAAAGATGATTTTCTCAATATTTAGATTTTTTTGCACCCTCAGATTCCAGATTTACAAATAGTTGTATCTCAGCCAAATATTGTCATATCCTAACAAACCATACATCAGTGGGAAGCTTATTTATTCAGCTTTCAGATGTATAAATCTCAATTTCAAAAAATTGACCCTTATGACTAGTTTTGTGCTCCAGGGTCACATTTATCTGTAAGCTGAAGCTGTTTACATGCGGAGGAATGTGAGCGCTGACGGTGCATTACAGCTCAGAGTTATTAAAGCAGAAACAGGTGCTGGTTTCTCTCTGAAGTACGATTGCAGCTCGCGCTCCTGGAGAAGACGAGGTTTTTCACGCTTCTCTCCCCGGAGGGATTTTACTCATCTCCTCGTCTCCGGCCCGCTGCGCGCCGCGGAGTTTAATACAGTCTCGACCCTCATCTTACTCCAGGAGAGGCTGATGGATGGCATATGCTTTACACTGGCTTGCATGACTACATTCAGACTGTTTGTTTGTAAGACGAGTCGTGGCTCTGTGGAGTAACTATTAACTGTGTGATTCAGCCGGAGTTCATCAGAACAAACACACTTACAGTTCACACAAACATGAAGATCTGCTAAAAGTGTGCCAAGATGTAGATGAGTTTGTTTCTCAGATTTGAAGAAATGTGTCTCTGCATCAGTGTCTCAGCAATGGATGCTCTGCAGTGAATGGGTGCCGTCAGAATGAGAGTCTGATAAAAACATCACAATAATCCACACCACTCCAGTCCATCAGTTAACATCTGGAGAAGACAAAAGCTGAAACAAATCCATCATTAAGACATTTTTAACTAAAATACTATAGAGTCCATAATAGTCCATAATCCACAATAACTCTTCCTCCAGTGAAAAAGTGTTCTGGTCTGAATCAGGAGAGAAATCTGCATCAGATCAAGCAGCCGTTTACAAGACAAAACAGCTCTAAACAAATATGTGGCTGGATTTTGATGTGAGAGACATGGACTTTTTCACTGGAGGAAGATGCGTTATTATGGATTATGGACTATTATGGACTCTATGGTATTTTAGTTAAAAACGTCTTAATGCTGGATTTGTTTCATCTTTTGTCTTCTCCAGATGTTAACTGATGGACTGGAGTGGTGTGGATTATTGTGATGTTTTTATCAGCTGTTTGGACTCTCATTCTGACGGCACCCATTCACTGCAGAGCATCCATTGCTGAGACACTGATGCAGAGACACATTTCTACAAACCTGATGAAGAAACAAACTCATCCTCATCTTGCGAACGTTCATGTTCGAGTGAACTATTCCTTTAAAGCCGTCAAATTCACATTATTGCACATTTGTCAGATTTTCAAATACTTTTTGCATCCAATCAAAGTTTGTAATGTTGTGATTCACCAGAAACATTAGACGTCTGTCTGCTGTTTTAGTTCATTTCTCATGACCGAGTCGCTGTCAGCAGCAGGAAATGACCTCGTTCACACAGACAGAGGACAGAGAGAAAGAAAATGTGTCCATTTCTTGCATTTAGTCAGAAACACTGTTATCAAGCTAAATGTGCCATTCAAAACCTACAGCTTCTATATACAGTAAATGGAGTATAAAATAACAGTCATCCTGAACTTACTTCTGAAGTGCTTTTCTGAGAAACTTTCTTGCTGAATTACAGACACAAACACACACAAACAGGGTTTCTCATTCTCTGGAAGTAAACAGAGCAGATTTTATGAACTCCAAAGCAGCAGATCTTCATGCAACATCGACTTCAACATATTCATTCTGTTGGATATTTCTGAAAATTAATTACTGTTTTCATCAACCCACAACATACAACACAACTGCATCCCATAAATGAGTATATCTTAAGTAAGTATGATCATCAGAAAACATCTGTGTACAGTCACGTATGTAAGCTTCAACAACAAACTTAATATGTTCAGAAAGACTGGACAGGTATTAAACAACAGCAGCCCTTGAATCCAACAATATTCATAACACTGTATATTAATTCTTATTAGTCATTATAAGTCGCTCACATTAAATGATTAGTACTTCATTAACTGTTGAATATAAATACAAACATGAATGTTATTAAGCACTTACTCTACTTCATATTTACAACTGGAGCCTGTTTACTGTAATTTAAATGTCCTACTTAAGGTGAAGCTTTGCTCATGAATATTAATTACATTACTGACGTTCACCCAGTAGGCCTAACTACTGAAATGAAGACATTACTAATTAGAGCTGCTGAATTAACAAAGCCTACTGTTAAGAGGACACGGCTGATTAATGAGTATGAATAAATTAACATTTATTAAGCTACCTGACTTTACTTAGTGGAAAAGTTACCAGGCCTGCAATATTTTATTATTACACGTGAACGCCAAACTGAAAGTGAAAGTAAACAGCGAGCGCTAGGGATGTAACGATATCAAAATCTCACGATACGATATTATTGCGATATGAAGTCCAAGATACGATCTTTATTGCAATATTTAAAAAGAAAAAAAGACAAATGAAGAATTGGGGGAAAAAAAATATTTTTTGTACGTTTTAAAGTTAAATTATTCTATCTTGCACTTCGAGACTTCAAAATTAAGAGCTGCAACCCATGTTTCTTAACGAAGAAAACTTAAATCAGAAAAAAGTCAGTGAATTGACTTGTAGCCTGAACTTTAAAGGAGACTCAACCCTCTTTTTATTTGTGATATACTGTCTGTCTAAATTACATTCACACTGCTGTTTCAGGAAGACAAACTAATTAGAATAGAATAACAACAATGACAGTAATAGCCATATATTGTAAAACAATTGCACTGTAAAATAAATGAAAATAAATATTTCATAGGTATATTTTTGCTTTACACTACAGTAGAAACTACACTTTTTGCCTGGAAGATCTATCGTTTCATATCATCATGTGACCACGATAATATCGCGATATCACGATATTGATAATATCTAGCGAGTGCACATTCACAAGCGATTTCAAAACCCCATATATTGATAGCGCCAATATTTGACGCCAATTTGGCGTTGACTTGACGTTGGATTTTGGTTACACAACCTAAAAACAACAAAATATCAACGTCAGCTGACGTCAGTATTGGACATCAATTTAACATTGACATTAGACGTTGAATTTACATTGAATTTTGGTCACCCGACGTCGCAACCGAAATTTAACCAAATATCAATCCCTGCTGGGATCCGAACCACTGAATCCAAACACAAAAGATTCACAAATGTTTCGAGCAATGTTTCAAAAGAGCGATCACTATTAAACCACACCGCAGTCTCTCTATATAAGCTATAGAAGAAAAATCAAAGTATCCACTATTTTAAAACTTATGATATCCTCTCTCTCTACATTTTCTTTTTAGTCTGCTTATAACATGTTATAGCCTCCGTTTCTCGCTCTACATTTTTTAAATTTGTATTTATTTATTTATTTTTAGGATACTTTTAAAGATAGATCACACTATTAGAGTTCCCACTATTTATATAACTCATGACATGCCGCAGCATTTTGTAAATATAACGTAAATGGTTCCATTTCTTTTATTCAGGTTACATTCAGTTAACATTTCAATATATTTGTAGCGAAGTCGTGATTTATTGTCACCCATATTTCAGACGTCTGTGTTTGAACAGAAGTGTTGATTATAAATCATTTCGAGCAGAAAGGAAGGTTATTTTCCCGTGTCACTTCTGAGCATCTTTCTAACCAGCAGCAGCGTGTAGAAGCTCATCCATTACTGTCCCCACAGGCCCGGCGCAAATGCCACTTCCACTCCAATACCACGACAGACCCACGCGGAGATGCGCTGGCACCGTGTCCACAGACATTTCCTTCATGATACAGCAGTATCAAGGTTACACGTCCGTGCTTGTGAGCGCTTTATCGTAAATCACTGTGAAATTGCCATGATGGTTATTCAGCAAGGCAATCGAAGCGCCACCACGCTTCATAAATGTGGACCACAAAACCAGTCATATGGGTCAATTTTTTAAATCGAGATTTATACATCATCTGAAAGCTTTCCATTGATGTATGGTTTGTTATGATAGGACAATATTTGGCTGAGATACAACTATTTGAAAATCTGGAATCTGAGGGTGCAAAAAAATCTAAATATTGAGAAAATCACCTTTAAAGTTGTTCAAATGAAGTTCTTAGCAATGCATATTACTAATCAAAAATTAAGTTTTGATATATTTACGGTAGTAAATTTACAAAATATCTTCATGGAACATGATCTTTAGTTAATATCCTAATGATTTTTGGCATAAAAGAAAAATAGATAATTTTGACCCATACAATGTATTGTTGGCTATTGCTACAAATATACCTGTGCTGCTCATTTACTGAAAATGTAGTGTTTACTATTGTCCTTTTGCATTATTGACACACTATTTTTCTATTTAATACTGTAAAGCTGCTTTGACACTATCTGTACTGTTATAAGTGCTGTATAAATAAAGGTGACTTGACTGGTTTTGTGCTCCAGGGTCACACATAAGCACTCATGGGCCCTCGACACCTCTTCTCATTAAGAGCTCCTCCGCTGCTCCATCAGAGTGTGTGTTTTCATTCACACCTGCCCTCATGAGCGTGCCAGCATGTCAGAACACTTCATTTCGACGCATGCAAGAATTGATGACTCGCTCGCGTCCGCTACAGGTCACTTTGCTGGAAAGCCATCTATCTGAGGACGTCTCTGGAGCCGCGCACACATGTTGGCCCCGATTGCTTCTGTGGAGCGAGCGAATGCAAGGAAACACATGTGTTTGGATCCCTGTGAAGTCGTGCGCGCGCGAGGCCCGAGGCGATGACAAGGCGATCAAACCGCACGTGTCAAATATAAATTGCTTTGACCTTTTTCCTCTCAGACTCGTGGCTCTGTGTCGGCAGGGGACGTTTTTAATATAAACCGAAAATAGTGTGAAAGTCTGCAAAATATTAGAGGGATGGAAAATGCAGAAAAATAACGAAGGTGAGTTTTATTCTCTGTGGGACAAACTCAAATGATCCTGAATATTTTATGCAATTTCCCCACGGACGCGCAGGTAACCTTGAACGCAATATGTTTGGATGCTGACTGGCCAGATTTAACGCTTTCCCGTGCATCTTTTTACATCTGAATGCTATATAACATTTAATAAGTTATTGATCACATTTAAACGAGGCAGGATGTGTTCTTTTGGGAACGAGTCTAATTAGAAATAGTGATCAGCAAAAGTGTGTATCATTTATGAGTTCTGTGTTATTTGCTTGGGCAAGGTCAAAGAGCACTTTTCTAAATTATTCTCCATCTGGATCCATATTTCGTAATATTTTTCTTTTATTAGTGCTGTTTGCTGAGTCAAGCATCGCTGTAAATGCTGCTCAACATCAGCGACCCTGCCAACAGAGATATGTTCCAAAAACATTTAGCTATAGTTACCGTTAAGTTATGAAAGCGTTGTTCTCTGAATGATTTGATTATTTTGCAAACATTATGGGAAAGTTGCTTCTGAATGTGGTCTGTGGGCTGTAACTTGTATTAATGTTTAGAAAAACACTAGAAGAACATCCAACTAAGATGTTTCAGAAAAACTAATGTTTTTAGTTTTTTTTGTGCTAATGTTTTGAGAACGTTATTCTTTTTTTTGTTATCAACAGTTTTTTGGGGGGGTTTTTCACACATAACACAACATAACATCCAAAATATAACAAAACAAATCAACAGACACATACTCAACATCTCAAGGTCCAATCAAAAGCGAGGGAGAGAGGGAAGAACAACAAGAACACAAAAGTCACTCCTTTATACAATCACGTATATCCATCAAAAAACACTGCCAAGCATCAACGGACGAAGGCCTGGCCCAGAACCTTATTCTAAAGCTATTATTAGAATGTTATTAAAGACCAGATAACTGAACAAATATTCTATTAATATTACTGAAAGTTAGTTCATAACTTTGAGAGAAGCTTGCCAGAACATTCTGAGAACATTCTCTGTTTGCTGGACACAAACCACCCGGCAACTGCATAGCAACACACTAAAAATGTGGTTTATTTGGACGATTTTGGGATTACTGGACCTTCATTTTTGGTGTTTTGATATCTATAAATAGCCACTGTGTAATAATTTTAAAATTGTGAGTTCATATCTCATAATTCTGATTTTATTCTTGCAATTCTCCAAGGGGGAGTCAGAATTGTGAGATATAAACTCAGAATTCTGACTTTTTCTTTTCTTTGAATTACATCTTGCAAACTAAATATAATACTGATATTTGCTATATATCTCACAATTCTGTAAAATAAAAAAGAAGCTTGTTTCTGCAATGTGATAAAAAAAATGTAATTATTGCAATTTTTATCTCACAAATCTGACTTTTTCTAAGCAATTCTGAGAAGAAAATTTAGAAAGAAAGTTGCAATTATCATTTTTTTATTTGCACAAAACAGAATTGTGAGATATAATTAAGAGGGGAAAAAATTTATCAGAGAGAAAAATTCAGAATTGCAAGATCACAATTTTATATCTTGCAATTCTGAGTTTATATATCACAATTAGACAATTCTACATGAACTCATATTTGCAAAATTTAAACTCAGAATTCTGACTTTCCTTTCTTTGAAATACATCTTGCAACTCTGTTTATTCTCACAAAATAAATATAATAATGATAACCGCTTCTTATCTCACAATTCTGTCAAATAAATATAGAAATGTCCAACTAAAATGTTTCAGAAAAACATTCCATGATCAATGAATATTGTTTTTGTGCTACGTTTTGAGAACATGACTAAATGAACGTTCTATTAACTTTCCTAATATTTCTTCATAACCTTTGCTAAGAAGTTTTGAGAACGAACCGTATAGCGACACACTAAACATGTGGTGTATTTGGACTGATTTTGGGATGACTGGATCTTCATTCTTGGTGCTTTGACATCTATAATAGCCATTGTGCAATGATTTCAAAATAAACCTTGGCTTCGCGCTTTAAATAAGAAGTTTGGCCCAAATTTTCCAGAACTGGATGGTCGCCTGGAAGCCTTCAGCCCGGACCGGAATGGCAACAGCTTGCCTGGATGACTGATGAATAATCCTTCAAGGATCATAATCTAGCATAATTAAAACATAATGCAATATGTTGTTTTCCGGCGTTCGACTTCACCTCTTCCTCGCGGCACCTGAGTCGACCCGTGACGTGTTGTAATTAGCAGGATTTGACGCGCGCCGTGGCTTTAGTCACGCTGCAGTTACTATGGTGAAGTGCTATTTTCTCCTCGAGCCAAAAGCTGCCCATTTGCTGGAAAACACAACAATGCTTTTACCTTCTGCTTATACATTAGCTCCATTATATAGAAAAATCACTGCGAGTGTAGAAAGCCCTTCTTTTGTCTGCCTGTTGCTATGACAACGCATCGTGCCAAACAATACGGAGACTTGAGAAAGACGGGTCACCGAGGAGCATCTGGATTTGTGCCGATTACTGCACTCAACATCACTGAGGTGAGAGCGAGTCAGTCTCCAAAATAACACCACTAACGTTTCTCTACAGCTCTGAGTGTGTGTTTTAGACTTGAAGAAGGACTGACACATACAACGTCATCTCTAATGTCATGTGCGTGCGTAACATCAGACAGAAATGAACACAGAAGATCCTGCTGTATTTTGACTTAATCAGTTAGGGTTTAAAAGTGCCAGCAAACAGGGAACGTTCTCACAAAGTACACTAACGTTTCTTAAATGTTATATAAATGTTAGGACAAAATGTTTTTATAATTCTATTAATATCTGATATACCTTCTCAGAAAACGTTCTGAGATCCACATTCTCGGAACGTCCTCGTGGTGTTATTTGTACTTGAACATTCTAGGAATAATAAATAATGTTCTAATCACGACAAGGAAACATTTTAATGTTCTTATAGAATAAACATTCAAATAATGTTATTTTTGGGTAAAAATGAAGTTAGTAGAATGTTCTTTAAATAACATTCTAATCACCACAACAAAACATTGGACATTTTAATGTTCTTAGAATATTGAAAATAAACGTTCAAATAACATATTTTGAGAGAAAATAAAGTTAGTTGAATTGTTATAACATTCAACTAACTTTATTTTCTCTCAAAAAATGTTATATATATATACATACATATATATGTTATTTCTATAGATTTTTTTATAACCTTTAAATAACATTCTAATCACGGCAAGGCAACAAGATTTTAATGTTTTTAGAATATTAAAAATAAATGTTCAAATAATGTTTCAATTTGGTTAAAAAAATAGTAGAATGCTGTAAGAGACATTTTTGCAACCTTTAAATAACGCTCAAATTACAACAACAAAACTAGACATTTTAATGTAGAATATAAAATATATATATATATTTTGAGTGAAAATAAAGTTAGTAGAATGCTGTAAGAAATGTTTTGGTAACCTTTAAATAACATTATAATCACAACAAGAAAACTGGACATTTCTAAATGTTCCCACAATGTTTTTGTAACTAATATTTGTTACCTGGGGACAATTAATATTATCAAGTAATAATGTAAGTGATGAGAACAAAATGAACTGAATTGAGCTAAATGATTACACTACCTTTGCAACATCAGAATCAAATAACATTGACACTGTTATTGAACTGAACTGAATCAACATGACTTGAATAATTATTGTCTTCAGTAGAGCTGCTTTACATCTTAAGTTGAATTTGTTTCATAATTGTTGAATTTTAAAACATAAACACTATTATTTTTGTGTTTAATTACTGTGAAGCTGCATTATAATAAATGTGAATTGACTTGTGGCTTTATCAACCATGACCTCGTTCAACATTCACAGCACTGCTGAAACAGAAACTAAACTAAACTAACTAAAGCGAGTTAGCTGCTCAAGCTTGGTTTAGCTGGTCTTCCAGTCTAGCCAGACAACTCTCTAAAACAGCATACTAGGCTAGTTTGGTGACCAGCAGACCACTCAAACCGTTTAATTCCTCAGTCTCTCTCTCCTCATGCTGCACATATTGAGGTGAAACTTGTTAAATGGAATTAATTTCCTGGGGAAAGTGTTCAGACAGACTCTGAGGAGGTTTGAAATGAGTTCTTCTGTTTGTGACGTGAGTGTTTCACGGTCTAGTCTGTGATTTAAAGTATAAAGATGCAGGTGAGTTTCTACACAAACTCTGTTCTACTTCATTTGAATTCAGTGGAGATCTTGTTCTTGTTCAACAACTTTTCCGTGATGTTTCACTCACAGGTCCCGGGGAGAAATAAAAACACAAAAATGAGTTGACTATGGAAGGCCGTTTACACCATAGAATGAAAAAAATTAGGATTTTATCACGATTTTTTCCAGCTCCTCGGAATTGTGATAAACTCAGCATTTTGACTTTCTTTAACGTAATTCTGACTTTTTATTTCTGAATTCTTTCTTTCTCTATTACTTCTCACAATTCAGTTTTTTCCCATCACATGATAAAAAATAAAAAGGTAATTGCAAGTTAATATCTCACAATTATAAGTTAATACCTCTCAATTTTGAGTATATAGCAAATAGTCCAATTATGAAATGAATATAAACTCAGATTTTCTTTTTCACAAAAAAGTTTATATCTTAGAATTTTTCAGTTAATTCTTTTTTCTCTGAATTACACGGCCCTCCAAAAGTTTGGAAACGCTCTAGAAAAGTGGGGTTTTGGACAATATTGGCATGAATCCTTTTTAATTTGTGATAATTTTGCACTGATAAGGGACAACACAAACTACGAAAACATATTTTATTACATAAACAGTTTATACATAGAAAAAACTTAAATTTGAAATGTAATATTTGTAAACTATCTGACCTAAATTGTGTTCTAATTGGTTCATTGTATTCTAAACTTAATTGGCAATCAATTGTTGAAGCTATTAAGGTGTGCTGAGCCAAAAATCTGTTCAAAACCTGGACCAAGTTTAAACCAGTAACCAGGCATCACAGCATGTCTGACTTTGACATGTATATATTGACATTATTATGTAATCAAAATGAAAATTATTATTGCTGGTCTTCAATGATAATGTCAAGTTACTTTAATGTATTTGCACCAAAAAATGATAAGGATTTATGCTGATATCGTCCAAAACCACACTTTTCTAGAGCGTTTCCAAACTTTTGGAGGGCAGTGTACATCTAGCAGTTTTCGCCACTAAATTAAAAAATAAAAAGGTAGTTGTGATGTTTTACCTCACAATTGTAAGTTTATATTAGAATTAAAAAGTCTGAATTGTGAGATAAAAAGTCACAATTACTTTTTTTAATCCTATATAAACTATAAAGATAACTATAAAGATAATGTTTTAAAAATCATTCTAAATTTAAAAGAAAAGCCAAACTATAACTATAATGATACAGAGGAAAGATATGATTCGTTGAATTTACTATTTTTTTTTTTAAGGTAAGTGGTTGCAATCCATTTATTTTAGCTACATTTAAATAAACAAATTTAGTTGACTAACTTTCAACATATTTTTTTTTATTAAATGTAGCTAAAATAAATTGTTTGCAACCACTTACCTTAAAAAAATTTAGTATAATTTTTTTCAGTGTGGAATCACTTTCAGAGCGATTTTTTGCAGCTGATAAACAAAACAAAAATATTGGCAGCCAATCAGAATCCATCAACTTTAAAGACCTCAAGCATTTAAAGCGACAGACAACAATTAACAGAATGTCATTATTCGTTGATGTGAAAGCCAAAATATTTCATTTTATAACAGGCCTAGTGTACAGCTATAAAATGCATGTGAAGCAACTCAGATCATTTATGATAAATAATTCAACTTTGCTATCCTGGCAAACCTGAGACATCATTGAGATTCGTTCTGAAACTGAGACACATGTGAGATTTTCCCAGGAAAAACCTCTGAGAAGTTTCAGCAAACAGCTCCATTTGCTCTTCATTTCATCCGTCTGGCAGAAACAAGTGATATTCTGAAGTCGATTTTTCTTTCCTGTGGGGTTTGAGGCCGTTCATTTCTCAGACTTGACATTTTCATTGTTTAATCTCATAGGTGATTATATTTTATTGCAGTAATGTTCACTTTGATCATTTACGATCCCTTTCCTTGGATATTTGGGCCGCATTTCATTAAATACACAGCAGGCTGCAAACCACAAATAAAAGAAGCGGCATAAATAAAGCCAAAACAGCCGTCGAGCGCAGCTAATAATCCAACGCTCTTGACCTCAGAGAGGATTTCTTCAGTGAATGGAGCGCTAATGGACGATTCCCACAATGCAATGAATACAATGCAACCAACTGTATGTGATCGCATCGGGCGATTCTCATTACGAAGGGAGGGTGAAGCCTCGCTCTCGCCACCTGTTATTTAGCGCTGATGGCTCGTCTGACGCGTCGGCACGGTTAAGCTGCGGGCAGAGGATGGGTTCCAGCTGGGAGATGTGTTCACACATGCTCAGCGGCCCAGACACACACACACACACACATATTAGTGTAATGAAATGTGTACAGATCGTAATTGCAGTAATAAGGGGCTGCTTCCCTCGAGGAGGCCTGCAAAAACAAGTCACATGCAACCAGGCAGAAAAACAGCCAGAGAAAGACAGACACCAAACTCATTCTGTGCATCTGCTGTCAGGGGCCCGGGACGCTTCTGAAGATCACAAACTGTGTGCATCTGACATATCGTGTATTCTTTATATTGATTTTGTCATGCACTCTTAAAAATGAAGGTTCTTTATTGGCGTCTATGGCTCTATGAAGAATCTTTAACACTGTCCACTGCACAAAAGGTTCTTTATAGTTATACTACAAAATGGTTTTTCACACTCACTATAAAGTCATTTAATGTAAATATTTATGGAACTTAGAAAGTGAGCTCAAGCACTCAGCATTGTATTTGCTGAATAAAATCCAATACTCGTTTTTCACTCATTTTGGGCTGTTGGTTCCAAAAATAGCTGTTTTGCTCAAGCACATCACACTTTATCACTAAATATGATGCATATTGTAGAATGTTTGCTTTTGAGAACCATTTGTAAGGCACAGAAGTCTTGTATTCTCCTTTAATCAGCAGAAAAACTGCCACAAAGACAGGATTCCTCAGAGCCACACTGTTGAGGATACACAACTTTTCAGAATAATAATGATTGCAATAAAAAAACAAAATTGTCTCTTAAGTCAAAAGTCACATATCCTCCTCAGTATTCTGGTGTAAATTCATCTATAGATGCTCTATAAATTAGATGCCAACATGCACAGGCAGTGTGACTTGCATAACAATTAAAGTGAAAACGTTACATTAAATTTGAACTGAAGCAGCAAAGAACAATAGATAGAGTGATAAAATGATAGAATGAGAGAACAACAGAGTGACAGATAGATAGAGTGATATATAGAGCAGCAGAACGATAGATAAATCAATGGAATGATAGTCAGAGTGACAGAACAATGGAATAGAGTGGCAGAACGATAGATAAAGTGATGGAAAGGTAGTCTCAGAGTGATGGATAGAGTGAGAGAATGATAGATAAAGCAAAGGAATGGTAGACCGACAGAGTGATAGATATAGCAACACAATGATAGCGAGAGAACAACAGATAGAGCGACAAAACAATAGTTAAAGCGATGAAACGGTGGAGCTTCAACGATAGAGCGACGTAACAACAGAGTGATAGAATGATGGATAGAGCAACAGAATTATAGATAAAGTTATGGAACAGCAGAGAGACGGAACAACAGATATATGGACTGACAGAGCAATAGATAGAGTGACAGAACGATAGATAAAGCCATGAAATGGTAGAGCGACAAGAGTGATAGATATAGCGACACAATGATAGAGCAACAGATAGATAGAGCGATATAGCCATAGAACAACAGATAGAGCAACAAAATGATAGATAAAGTGAAGAAATGATGGAGTGACAGTGATAGAGAGACAGAACGATGGATACAGCAACAGAATGATAGAGAAAGTGATGGAACGGTAGAGTGACAGATAGAAAGAGCGCCAGAACGATAGATAGAAAATGTGACGTTTTTATTGGTATTTTTAATATTTTTTGCAAATAAGCAGAAATTATTTGTAAAGATGCAGGTCTGTGTTATTTAGAAAATGAACGATAGTTTGAATAACATTGTGGTATTTATCAAGAAACAATCATTCAATCCTTTTAAATCTGTCATTCTGAATGATCCAAAAACTCACTCAAAACACACTCACTGGTCGCCGCGTGCTGCTGTAATGATGTTACCTACAGAATTAATGCTGAATGAATCAAGAGTCACTGAGATGAATCAAAATCCACTATCAATGCTTTTATATCATAATGCAGTGTAAATGTTCATGTTTCGTTATTTAACGTCTGTATTACCTGCAGGTTTCGTGGGTTTTGACTGCAGATGGCTGTGCATCTCATGATGAAACAGCTTTGCATCATCACAGTCGGTCTGGCTCTTAAAATAAAGAGAAATAAAAGTTTTTCCGCAGCAGCAATAAGCACAGATTTGATTTGGAACACAGACTCCTCGTTCTCTCAGTCTCTCACTCACACACATGTTTAATACAATATGCCCTATTTTGAGAAAACGCAGCATCTGTGTTCTATAAACTTGCGAGTGTTATCTTCAGTCGGCTTCTCAATGAGCTGGAAGAGCAGACGGGAGCGCGGGAGGAATCCGGCTCACTCCGAGTGATGTCAGCTGCATTCTAATGTCTGATGATTGCATCTCCTCCTAAAATGTCAAGTGCATTTCCATTTAAAGTGCTTGCTTAAACACCCATGAAGAGGGGACACACGGGTGCTCCGTGTATAAAGGCATGAAGAGGGAGTCTCTCAAGAGCCGGCGGCCAGAAGAAAATCACCTCCTTCCCCTTTTTCCCGCAGCACCTTTAGACAATGCCTGCTAATGCTGCGTCTCTCCCTAAAGATAGAAGCCGGTCGCAGACTCACAGGAGCGCCGACACCATCCCACACACATGTACGCGTATATAATTTGTTAACCTCAAGATAGGAGCTGTATATTACATATATTATCTCCCTGCAGCATTGAACTGAGGTGAGTCATCGCTTCAGTCCATATTGCACCATTTATAGTGTCAGAAATTCCAATTTGAACACACATAATTAAATTCCCACCTGCCAAGTTCAGTTTTTTGACTGGTTATTGAATATTGCAACACTCAAATTGCATTTGCTTTTCCAAAGTAAAATTCTTAATATTGGACCTTAGTCGAGGTAAATTACTAACAAACTTTCTGGGCCTACCAAAAACGCAAAATTGCAAGCAAAAACCCTATAAAGCATGCACTGTAATATTTGATACACAAATTTCTAAGGTTTCAAACATAATAAAAACTAAGCAACATCAACTTACTGAGAAATATTATTGGGAGATATAGAGTGAAAACTGATATTTATATCATTATATCAAATCTGGATGTTTTGAGGAATGTTTTTTTTCTTCCAGAAGCTTTACTTTGTTCCTAAGCGGAGGAATGATCTTCACAAGCCTCCAAAACATCTCACATCTTCTGAGGAGCGTTTATTTCTTCATCTCTCAATCAGCATTGGATTGCATTGCATTATATGTTTGGATCATTTCAAGCTCATCTTACTAAGACATATTATTGGAGATACAGAGTGACGACTGATATTTAGATCATTTTATGTCAGTATCTGCTGTACTGTAAAGATCTCATTGATTTGCATTACAAGCATCAGAATTTCATCATAGAAATAGCAGCAGCTGCACCAAATCGCATGCTTTTGCTCATTTTGTGCCTCTGAATAAAATTAAGCAAATTTTCCTCCATGTTCTCACTGTATCAGACTATATGAGTCATAAAAGCCTGATGCATCACACATCATACTTTTTAGACTTTATAGATTGTCTAAATGTTCAGTAAAAAATTTAATTACACAAAAACAGAGAATTTTCTAGATATGTCAAGCTTTGCGGGGTTTAAATCAGTATGAAATATTAAGTGTTGCACAGCCTCATTTTTATTTGCCTCAAATTTAACATGGCATCTACACTGAAAAGAGCTATAATGCCACGAAATAAATAAATAATGAAATCCTTAATTGCATTAGCAAGCGGCATGAAGGATTATACCAAGATCAGACAAGACCAACGACGCACTTGCCACATTTCATTTTGAGTCATTAGAAATGTAAAATGACACGCTTGAATAAAACTCGAGTGAACGGCGCCAACCTGTGCCAACGACTGCACCGAACCTCCTCCAGCATCCATCACGGCCGCGTCCTCTGCCACCTTTTCCTGAGGCCTATAAACAACATAAATGATGCGTCGTGTGGAAGCATCATAAGGGAGATTTATTGAATGACACGTTTGGCCGTGCATCAGCCCTCTCGTTTGATACATTCTATTTAATTAGGTTGCTGATGTAGAAATGTTTGCTGTGATGAAAAGGTAAAGGCTCCATAAATAACCCGCGTAACGACAGCAGTTTAATGTCCAATTAGATTAAAAGGGTCTGAGAAACAATGGCGCATTGTAGACGGACGCCTTAAGAGACATTGATGGAAACGAAACGGATTCATTAGTTCCATCAAAACATGACTTATCAACAGCTCTGACCGTCTTGAACTCGTCCGGCGTGATTGATTTGGAGCTCTGAGCGCTCTGAGAAAAAGCATGTCAAAGGAGTCCATAAAGTTTTACATGCATTTACATGCATGAAGCACCGTTCTCGTGCATTTATGGAGAAAATGTGGCTGTCATTCCCATAACTTTGGCAGGTGAAAACCTGCTGCTGGTTTGCGTGAAGTCTTATACACGGCCCTCCAAAAGTTTGGAAACGCTCTAGAAAAGTGGGGTTTTGGACAATATTGGCATGAATCCTTTTTAATTTGTGATAATTTTGCACTGATAAGGGACAACACAAACTACGAAAACATATTTTATTACATAAACAGTTTATACATAGAAAAAAAATAATTTTAAATGTAATATTTGTAAACTATCTGACCTAAATTGTGTTCTAATTGGTTCATTGTATTCTAAACTTAATTGGCAATCAATTGTTGAAGCTATTAGCAGGTGTGCTGAGCCAAAAATCTGTTCAAAACCTGGACCAAGTTTAAACAGTAACCAGGATCACAGCATGTCTGACTTTGACATGTATATATTGACATTATTATGTAATCAAAATGAAAACTTATTATTGCTGTTTCAATGATAATGTCAAGTTACTTTAATGTATTTGCACCAAAAAATGATAGAGGATGTTATGCTGATATCGTCCAAAACCACACTTTGCCAGTGTTTCCAAACTTTTGGAGGGCAGTGTATCTCACAATGTTTTAAAATGTTCCATTTTCCATTCTTATTTCTTACACTTTTCAAAATGAACCTTTTCAAGGTTCCAAAAGGGGTGTTTTTGGGTCCTAACGAACCCCAGTATAGCGACGGTGGAACACTATACCTGTGGAAAAAATGCACCTGTCTTTCGGATGAGAGAGAAAATGTTAAACATACGAGGTCCTGAAATCAAAATCTGAAGTGGTGTTAGTATCATTAAAGGTTAATGCCATGGCAAAACTTCTCGTAAAGAGTAGGGGTGTAACATACCCGGTGTCCTGGCCTCTAGATTCCCCTCCACTGGACCTGAAGCTTGAAATCTTGTTCATCACGGTGGCCATCCCAGTAATCCCCATCTTTCCAACTTGATTGGTTTTGCTCTATCTCTCTCTCCTCTCCACCTGTAGCTGGATGTGTGGTGTTCAGCGTACACTGGCGCCGTTGTCCTGTCTGGCTTTACAGCCAACGGCTCTGAACGGCTCATCCAAGTGGATATAAACGAACTATTGCACACTGCTTGTGGTGGTTTCAGTTAAAATGAGAGACCCCTCACATGATTGTAAAGTGCTTTGGGTTTCAGTATGAAGCAATACACATCATAAAAGCGCTATATAAAGGTTCTTTATTGCATCATTTTCATTCATTCATTCATGGAAAAAATGTTCTTTATAGTGGAAAAAGTTCTTTAGATTAAAAAAATGGAATAGGTTCCACTGAAAGGTTCTCAGAGGAACTCAGAATGGATATTCTATGGTATTGCTTGCTAGATTTTATTTATTTATTTGTTTATTTGCTTATTTTATTTTATTTGATTTGATTTTAATCATCCCCTTCAATGTCTATAGTGATTACGACCATAAAAACTGAGACTCAGTTTAATGTGCTGCCGAATCCATTCATGTTCCATTCATGATGAGGCTGCTCACTGAAAAAAAATGATTCATTGAATTTACAAAAATGTTTTAAGTGGTTGCAATCTATTTATTTTAGCTACTTTTAAATAAACTAATTCAGTTGACTAACTTTCAACATGTTTTTTTTTTTTTAAATGTAGCTAAAATAAATTGTTTGCAACCACTTACCTTAAAAAAAAAAATGTTTCAGTGTATGACAGCCTTCCACAGTTAACCTGCAGCCAAATTACAGCAACAACAGAGCAGCAGTGGATCAAGTAGATGCCTCCCATCATCTGCAACCGACCAATCACACGGCTCCAGTCTGAGACGCTCCACGGAGACGTCCAGAACTTCAGCCAAGGACAGAAGAACGTGGTCCACATCAGAAGCACATGCGGCGTCTGGGTCTGAATCAACAGAGAGCATCAGCCTTATTTAAGAGACTGTGCTTATTCAAGCTCAACCTCGAGCTCAGACACACTTCAGGAGAAAGAACACCATCAAAATCTGAACAATCCATACAAAGTGTTTCTGTTGTATAATAAAACAAGGCCGATGTCGGGTTTGGCTCGCCCAGCTGGGGTTTAAAATACAGTTCATATTTAGTAATATCATTGATTTGACTGCACTGACCCCGTCAGATGAGAACAAAACTTGAACTGAACTGATCTGGGCTGCGTTTCCCAAAAGCATCGTAAGCTTAAGTTGATCGTAAAAACGATCGCACGAATCATCTTAGACTTGCGGACTGTATCCCAAAACCATCGTAACTTAAGTAGTTCTTGAAAATCTTCGTAGATCTACGAGTGCTCTGGAGTAATCGTATAAGAAGACAGAATAATGAGGTCACCTGCAGGACAATCGGCAGATTACACCTTTAACTTTATTCAAGTGCAGTGTGATTATAATTAAAGCTTTTGATTGTACTTTATTGTACACTTTATTACTCGTTTTTTGTTTTTTTGTTTAAATGAATTTATAAATTAAATAATTAAAATGCAGAAAACAAAAAATAGAAATACACATTTAAATTAAATGACAAAAAAATAAATTAAAAAAAGAATAAAATCAATAATGTAGGAAATATGCTTCAAAGACTGGGAAAATTAGGGATAAACTAAAAAAAATCTGTCAATGACTAAAACCAGCCATGTATTGGACCCGGAAATAACGTCTCTACAGATATTATATAATATATAGTATAATATTAATCTACAAGTATAATATTAATGTACTATATATATATATATAGTACATTATATATCCACTATATCCGAGCTGTCTGGAACTCAGCATTAGGTTAACATTTCAATAAACGAGCGTGTACTACAAATACGAGCCGTTCTATAAATTGACATTTCAGCACTTGACCAACGGATAGCGACTCTAAGTAGCTCTTAAAGCAGGGCTACGTGTGATTGTGTTAAGTGCATTTTTGGGAAACGCACGTGAAACAATAACGAACGTTCGTAAAATGACTCGTAGAATCAATCGTTATCGGGAAACCCGGCCCTGATTAATGACACTTTTGTCTTGTAGAGCTGCTTTAATTTGCAACATTAACACTTTGTTTGTTTTTTTATTACTGTTTATTAGAAAAAAATCTGTATTGTATAAAGCACTAAATAAATGTGACTTAATAAGAACTTAAATATAAAATATATATTAAATAAACAAATATATAAATTCTAGCCATATATTTTAACTATGCTAAATATATGTTGTAAACCGTGAAGCTCAGTGAATATATTTTTGAATTGATAATGCTTTTAAAAAATATATTTATATTTTAAAAATATATATTTTCAAATATATACAAAAACTGGACAAAAATATATTGGTAGAAAATATATGTACATAAACATATTTTAAAACATATTTTATCAAATATATTTGTTATTCATTTTTGTATATTTCAAATTATATTTTAAAAACAATTTTTTTTTTTTTTCCATATTGGATTTGTTCAAGTTCATGCAGTTTCACTTAATGTTTATTGTGATTATTTTGTCACAGTTTTTGTCATCTGTCAAATGAAGCTTTGAGAAATCTGATTCATTTTAGTGAATCAGTTTGTTCATATGAATATTGATTCAAAATTTAAGAGTGTGTTTCGGTTAAATGTTGCAGTTCATCAGTAGTTTTACTGGTTAATAATAAATAAATAAATAAAATATTTAATAGTTATTAAAGATAATCCCACTTTAAACTGATAGTTCACCTAAAAAATGATCACTCTGTCATTATTTACAAACCTGTATGATCATTTCTGCATGAACTATCACTTTAAAAATATTAAATGTAAAAAAAAAATATGTTTTTAAATAGAAAAAAGTCTTGTTTTCCATTAAAATATCTAAAAATTCTTAAACCAAGATACATTTACTTGAGAAGCAAAATGAACGACTTAAGATATTGAGTCTTCCTTTCTGAAATAATAATAATAAAAACATCTTTAAAATGAAGTGAGTTTATACTTAAAACAAGAAAACAATATCTGTCAGTGAGGTCAGAAAAATGAATGTAATTCAAAGGGAAAATAAGTTATGTTTCTGACCCCATTGGCAGAAATTTGATCTTGTTTTAGGCATAAACTCACTACATTTTGATCAATTTCTCAGTAAACAACACTTTTTTAATTTTGTTTCTCAGAACATATTTAAGAATATTTATATATAAGACAAAGATACTGAGGAAAAAGCATTTTTTGCAGTGTAACAAGTGTCTTGTATAGTTAACTTTTGTTTCAAATGAAAGTTTGCAGCTTTAGTTCCGAGTACAAACCCGATTCCAAAAAAGTTGGGACACTGTACAAATTGTGAATAAAAACAGAATGCAATGATGTGGAAGTTTCAAATTTCAATATTTTATTCAGAATACAACATAGATGACATATCAAATGTGTAAACTGAGAAAATGTATCATTTTAAGGGAAAAATAAGTTGGCATTTTTAAATTTCATGGCATCAACACATCTCAAAAAAGTTGGGACAAGGCCATGTTTACCACTGTGTGGCATCCCCTCTTCTTTTTATAACAGTCTGCAAACGTCTGGGGACTGAGGAGACAAGTTGCTCAAGTTTAGGAATAGGAATGTTGTCCCATTCTTGTCTAATACAGGCTTCTAGTTGCTCAACTGTCTTAGGTCTTCTTTGTCGCATCTTCCTCTTTATGATGCGCCAAATGTTTTCTATGGGTGAAAGATCTGGACTGCAGGCTGGCCATTTCAGTACCTGGATCCTTCTTCTACGCAGCCATGATGTTGTAATTGATGCAGTATGTGGTCTGGCATTGTCATGTTGGAAAATGCAAGGTCTTCCCTGAAAGAGACGACGTCTGGATGGGAGCATATGTTGTTCTAGAACTTGGATATACCTTTCAGCATTGATGGTGCCTTTCCAGATGTGTAAGCTGCCCATGCCACACGCACTCATGCAACCCCATACCATCAGAGATGCAGGCTTCTGAACTGAGCGCAGATAACAACTTGGGTTGTCCTTGTCCTCTTTAGTCCGGATGACATGGCGTCCCAGTTTTCCAAAAAGAACTTCAAATTTTGATTCGTCTGACCACAGAACAGTTTTCCACTTTGCCACAGTCCATTTTAAATGAGCCTTGGCCCAGAGAAAACGCCTGGCTTCTGGATCATGTTTAGATATGGCTTCTTTTTTGACCTATAGAGTTTTAGCCGGCAACGGCGAATGGCACGGTGGATTGTGTTCACCGACAATGTTTTCTGGAAGTATTCCTGAGCCCATGTTGTGATTTCCATTACAGTAGCATTCCTGTATGTGATGCAGTGCCGTCTAAGGGCCCGAAGATCACGGGCATCCAGTATGGTTTTCCGGCCTTGACCCTTACGCACAGAGATTGTTCCAGATTCTCTGAATCTTTGGATGATATTATGCACTGTAGATGATGATAACTTCAAACTCTTTGCAATTTTTCTCTGAGAAACTCCACTATTGATATTGCTCCACTATTTTTCGCTGCAGCATTGGGGGAATTGGTGATCCTCTTCCCATCTTGACTTCTGAGAGACACTGCCACTCTGAGAGGCTCTTTTTATACCCAATCATGTTGCCAATTGACCTAATAAGTTGCAAATTGGTCCTCCAGCTGTTCCTTATATGTACATTTAACTTTTCCGGCCTCTTATTGCTACCTGTCCCAACTTTTTTGGAATGTGTAGCTCTCATGAAATCCAAAATGAGCCAATATTTGGCATGACATTTCAAAATGTCTCACTTTCAACATTTGATATGTTATCTATATTCTATTGTGAATAAAATATAAGTTTATGAGATTTGTAAATTATTGCATTCCTTTTTTATTCACAATTTGTACAGTATCCCAACTTTTTTGGAATCGGGTTTGTACTTTCACCAACATTAAACCCACCATGAACAAGCACACATTTCTAAAATTATTATGCATGACGGTGTCACGATTTTTATTATTTCATAATGGAATTAAACTTTGATTATGAACGCATGGGATCCTGTAATCACGACTTCAAAAGCAGATCATTACAGCACAGATGAAGACGAGGAGAGCAACACAAGATTACGGTAATTAAACCTCAGTCCCAGAGGAGAGTTACACTAACCAACCCCTCCATCAGACTAACTACCCGCTCGCTGACAGAGAAGGTGCACGCTCATTACACAGATCTCAGAGAAAAGCTGAAGAGGAGCTCATCTGATGTCTCAGCACAAGCTCCTCTGTTCTCTGTGGCTTTAATCAATGTTATCATTTCACACAGACGCTTCAGTTTTACTAAATCATTCCTGAACGCTCTGCACTTTCTGCTGTTGTGACATTAGTTTATCTAAAGACATTAGAGAGGCTGTTAAACACCGGAATCATTCACATTCACACAGGATCTGATCATTGAGGGTCAGACGCGAGTCCTCAGCTATCAAAAATAGAAGAACGCTGTCATTAGGTTATGAAAACGTTATTTCTAAATGCTCTCTGGGTGTACAAAATTTAACATGTTTTTAAAAATATAAATAATATTATAATAACTGCATGTTATTAATCATTAGTAAATAGTCAATTCATCCTTTATAAAGCATTGTCCCAACATTAATAGTCATTAGTAAGCAGTTTATAAATACAGCTATAAATGCCTTGTTGTTGATTTATAAGCATATCTATTAAAAAGAGATTTAAAGACTCAGTTATCTCCCTAACAGAAGAAATAAACAAACACAACACAGAGGGATACAGAACTCAGAAATATTTATTTCAAGATGCACAAAAATTAAACCGTACAACTGTACACTTTAATTTAATTTAATTTAATTTTTCTATGAAATTGCAGAGGTTTATTTTTCATTTTTTATCAAGTGTACAGTTGACAACTAAATGTTTTATAACTACCTGACTTAATCATGAATTACAGCAGGAATATGTGTTAATAAAGCATTTATTAACACACTGAGCAACTATCATCATGTCAAAAAGTCAAAGTCAAAGTCAGCTTTATTGTCAATTCTACCACATGTACCGTACATACATACAGAGAATTGAAATTGCATTACTCTCTTACTCCCTGGTGCATACAGATAACACTAAACACTAACAGTAGAACGCACAAATATACAAATAAGGACATGTAGGAAAAAATAAAAATAATAATAATAATAAAAAAATAGATAAAGTGGCATAAGGCACATGGTAAATAGTGCAAACCAGTGAAATACACAGACAGTGCAGAATATGAATGGTGTAGTGCAAAGAGCTTATTAAGTCTGTTCTATTAAAGTGACAAAAAGAGAGCAGTCTTTATTCAGACTGTCAGAAGAGGTAGTTGAATGAGGTCAGTCCAATGCTGTACAAAGTGACTGGTGCTTGTCACAGTGTGTGTGTGTGTGTGTGTGTGTGGTGTGTGTGTGTGGTGTGCGGGGGTCAGAGTTCACTGGTGCGTGGTGTGTGTGTGTGTGTGTGTGTGTGGTGTGTGGTGTGTGGTGTGCGGGGGTCAGAGTTCAGTGGTGCGTGGTGTAAGAGAGGGGAGGGGGGGCAAGGACGGGAGGGAGTTCAGCTTCCTGACAGCCTGGTGAATGAAGCTGTCCTTCAGTCTGTTGGTCCTGGCCTGGAGACTCCGCAGTCTCCTCCCTGATGGAAGCAGACTAAAGAAGCTGTGTGTCGGGTGGGTGGTATCACCTGCAATGTAGAGGGCTTTGCGGGTGAGACGGGTGCTGTAGATGTCCTGGAGGGAGGGGAGAGAGACACCAACGATCTTCTCAGCTGCTCTCACTATCCGTTGAAGGGACTTGCGGCAGGACGCGTTGCAGGCGCCATACCACACAGTGATGCAGCTAGTCAGAATGCTCTCGATGGTGCCTCTGTAGAAGGTGCACATGATGGGGGCCGGGGCTCTGGCTCTTCTAAGTTTGCGGAGGAAGTAGAGACGCTGTTGTGCTTTCTTGACTAGTGCTGCAGTGTTGTTGGTCCAGGAGAGGTCCTCTGTGATGTGTACACCCAGGAACTTGGTGCTGCTCACTCTCTCCACGGTCGCACCATTGATGGTCAGAGGAGCATGCTGAGTGTGCACTCTCCTGAAGTCAACAACAATCTCCTTCGTCTTCTCCACATTCAGAGAGAGATTGTTGTCACTGCACCACCCGGCCAGGCGGCTCACCTCGCTCCTGTAGTTTGTCTCATCTCTGTTGCTGATGAGACCCACCACAGTCGTGTCATCCGCAAATTTAATGAAGAGGTTGGAGTTGTGTGACGGTGTGCAGTCGTGGGTCAGCAGAGTGAAGAGGAGGGGGCTCAGCACACATCCTTGGGGGGCCCCTGTGTTCAGTGTGATGGTGCTGGATGTGTTTCTGCCGACCCGTACTGCCTGAGGTCTCCCGGTCAGAAAGTCCAACAGCCAGTTGCACAGCGATGTATTGAGCCCCAGATGGACCAGTTTATGAATGAGCTGTTGAGGGATGATTGTGTTGAATGCTGAACTGAAGTCTATGAACAGCAATCTGACATACGTGTCCGTTTTGTCCAGATGTGTGAGGGCTGGGTGGAGGGCAGTGGCGATGGCATCATCGGTCGAGCGATTGGACCTATATGCAAACTGGAAGGGGTCCAGGGAGGGGGGGAGGACAGACTTGATGTGTTGCATGACTAACCGTTCAAAGCACTTCATGAGAATAGGAGTGAGTGCTACTGGACGGTAGTCATTGAAGCAGGATGGAGATGACTTCTTCGGGACTGGAATGATGGTGGTAGCTTTGAAGCATGTGGGGACAACAGCCTGACTTAGTGAGATGTTGAAAATGTCTGTGAAGACATCAGTGAGTTCCACTGCACAGTCTCTCAGTACACGCCCAGGAATGTTGTCAGGACCCGGAGCTTTTCGTGCATTGATCCTGCTGAGGGATCTCCTCACGCTGTCTGGGGACAGCGACATCACCTGGTCGCCGGGAGGAGGTGTAGTCTTCTGTGCAGTGGTGCCGTTTTGTGCCTCAAAGCGAGCAAAGAAGGCATTCAGCTCGTTCAGCAGGGGGATGGTGCTGTCACAGGTCTGTGGTGGGGGCTTGTAGTCCGTAATGGTCTGAATCCCCTGCCACAGGCTCCGAGTGTCTCTGCTGTCGCTGAAACGATGGGCTATCCTCCTGGAGTACTGACTCTTGGCCTCTCTGATGCCGCGGGATAGGTTGGCCCTAGCTGTCTTCAGGCACTCCTCATCACCAGCTCTAAAGGCAGCGTTCCGAGCCTTCAGAAGTCTGTAGACCTCCCCTGTCAGCCACGGCTTCTGGTTGGCCCGGACAGTGATAGACTTTGTGACCGTTACATCATCAATACACTTGGTGATGTAGGCAGTGACAGTCTCTGAGTACTCTTGGAGGTCTGTAGTGTTGTTATATGTGGCAGCCTGCTTAAACATATCCCAGTCAGTAGTGTCAAAACAGTCTTGAAGTGCCTCTGACGACCCTTCAGGCCACACTTGTATCTGTTTGTGTACTGGTTTGATAGCTTTAACGAGCGGTCTGTATGCAGGCATTAGCATGACAGTGATGTGGTCTGAGGCTCCGAGGTGGGGGAGGGGGAGGGCCTTGTAAGCTCCTCTCTGTGTGGTGTAAACAAAATCCAGGGTATTTTTTCCCCTTGTTGGAAAGTCTATATGCTGATGAATTTTTGGGAACACACTCCTTAAGTCTGCGTGGTTGAAATCCCCAGCCAAGATGAGAAAAGCATCTGGGTGGGCTGTCTGCTGCCCACTGATGTGCTGGTACAGATCATTTAGTGCCTCACTCCTATTGTTGTTATTGGAGCTGGGAGGGATGTATACAGCAACGAGCAGTATGGCTGTAAATTCCCTCGGTAGATAGAACGGCCGGCACTTAATAATCATAAACTCCACCAGGGGTGAGCAGTGTTTGCAGACCACAACAGCGTCGCGACACCATACATTATTGATGTAAACACAAAGCCCGCCGCCGCGTCTCTTACCTCCCTCGACGAGAGCTCTGTCTGCTCGATAGCATGTTAGCTGCTCGAGCTGAATGGCACAGTCCGGAACGCTGTTGTTAAGCCATGTTTCCGTAAACACAAAAACACAACAGTCTCTTACAGTCCTCTGAGTAGAGCGAAGTAGTCGGATGTGGTCCAGTTTATTGTCCAAAGAGCGTACGTTCGCCAGTACGATGGTGGGGATAGCTGGCTTGTTTGGGTTAGCCGCTAGCCTAGCTCGGATACCTCCGCGCTTACCCCTCTTCTGCTTCCTCTCACACCGCTTGTAGCGCCTCCGCTGTGGGCGAGATGCAGTAGTGGGGGTCGGTGATGGTGTAGGCCTCCGGAGCAGACCGAGGTCCCGCAGCTCTTCAGCGTGCGTGGAGTTTAACTCTAACAATGTGGTTCTGCCGACATCGAGCAGAAACTCACGACTGTATGCGCGCTTGAAGACAGGTAGACGAGACGAATATGTGCAAAAACATTGCGACTTACAGGACAAAAAACACGAAAACACCGTTCTGTCGGGAGAGAGAGAAGCCGCTGCGTCTGTTGTGCGCGCTGCCATCTTGGAGAGAATTTGTGTCTAAATAATAAGATTTATAAATGTGCATTTAAATAGTTTATGAATCATTTACTTTATAAATGATCTTATGAACCACTGACAACTCCTAAATAACTGGTTTGTAAATACCGTAATAATTTAGAAATGATAAATTGATCATTAATAATGTATGAAAATACAATTATTAAACATTGCAGATATGCTCAAGAACAAAACATTTATAGCTGTATTTATAAACTTCTTATTAATGCCTATTAATGTTGGGACAATGCTTTATAAAGGATGAATTGACTATTTACTAATGATTAACTAATGATTCATAGTGTGCAGTTATTATAAAGTGTTAGCGTTTTTTCTTCAGAGAAAACATTAAAGTCCCCCTGTAGTCAAAAATGTTATCCTTTAAAACTCATCTTTGATCATCAAAATTACATATTTAAATGTTTTTTCGTGTGAAAATAATTTTCTCATGCCTTAGAATAGCTTGAATGTAACTCTACACCCTTGCCTCATTTACTATACGCGGATCTATGAATATGCAAATTAGCCCCGCCTCCACTCAGTCACATGCCAGACATGAGCCAGGGCCTCCTGATGCACTAACTGAACTGTAGTAAACGAGATACAATGGCAAGTGGAAATATTGGTTTAATTAAGCCATATGTGTTTGAACCAGAAATAAGCTGGTATGCTCAATGTATGCAAGGAGACTTATGGCTAACTTCGTGAGGTAACATTATCTGTTTGCGCTGGTTCGTACACGGATAATGACTGATAAAACTATGTTTTTACTAGAGGACAACTACAGTTGATATTATAACATTCGTTAAATTTACTTACTTGATGATGTTGTGTCCTAAAATTCCTTGAAGACTCCAAATACAAATAAATAAGCGGTAATAGCACATGACATTGTGAAAATAGGGGGAAATATTAACAGTTAGTGAAACATCTACAGAAAAATATACATGAACTGTTACCAGATTAACTTCTCACTAGACCCTCAGCTTTGCAGCACAGTTAATGATATGCTAAGGATAGGATCCCTTCGTTATTGAATTCTGTGACGTAGTAAAAAAAGGGCCGTTTCAAACCGTGTTTCTGGGTCAGTCTTTGAGAAACTACAGTTTTAAGGAGAAAATACTCAACAATGATGTTGGTTAATGGATTGGCACATGGTTTGTCTAAAAACACCACATAGACAAATAAACAACATTAAAAACTTGATTTTCACTACAGGGGGACTTTAAGGGAATGTTCCTTTCTGCAAACAGAATGTTACTTTTGAATGTTCTCTGAATGCTTTTGATCTTTAGAGAAAACACTGAAGGAACATTCCGTTTTATCACAAACGTTCTGGGAATGTTACGTTTGAATGTTCAAAACATTCATGTTTTCTTGGTTAATTGTGAACGTTAGAGAAAGCATTAAGGCAATGCTCATTTTTATTATTTTGCGAACATTATAGGAACACTGTTTTTGAATATTTGACTGTTCAAACTTTCCATTTTATCACAAACATGTGAACGTTACTTTTGAATGTTCTCTGAAAGTTCTGAAACAATTAGTAACATTTTAGATATTAATGAACTAAAACAAAAATGAACGATGTACAAATCATTTTTTGAGAACATTATTAAAGACCAGAACAACATTCTCTTATGTTACTGCTAGAACGTTTGTTCATAACTTTGAGAAAACCTTGCCAGAATGTGAAGGATCTCTATTTGTGTCATGAATATTGTTCAATATTTTAGAGTCTCTTCTGCTCACCAAGGCTGCATTTATTTGATTACAAAAGTGTAAAAAATAGTGAAATATTATTACAATTTAAAATATCTGTTAAAATGTAATTTATTTCTGTGATCAAAGCTGTATTTTCAGCATCATTACTCCAGTCTTCAGTGTCACATGATCTTCAGAAATCATAATAATATACTGATTTGCTGCTCAAGAAACATTTCTGATTATTAGTGCTGACCAATATTTTTGTGGAAACCGTGATACATTTTATTTTTCAGGATTCACAGATGAATAGAAAGTTCAGAAGAACAGCAGAACTCTTTTGTCACATTATAAATGTCTTCACTGTCACTTTTGATTAATTTAACGCATCCTTGCTGAATAAAAGTATTCATTTCTTTCAACTTTTGACCGGTAGTATATATAAATATACATATAAATTCCCTGAAGACTGCCTCTTCTAATCATCATCTGGAGCAGGAGGCGTTTAGCACACGAGAAGAAGAGAACAGAAGTCATTACAGCACGCCGGGCTCCGCTGGGGAATCGAGACGAGGAAACAATCCACTGCGGACTGATAGGAGAAAAAAAGTTAATTACACAGGTAAGCCTCGGGGTTCATGTAAAACGCCTGTGGAGGAGGACGACCCCCAGCTACACGCCTCTGCTTACCCAGACAGAAAATCTGATTGCGTTTGGAGTTTCACCGGAATGCTTGTATTCTCGCTCCGGGACACACAGTCACCCGGAACGCATTAGAATAAATGCATGTTTTTAGATTGGGGGCGGGGAAGGGGGCGGAGCTCCAGGATGAGTGACAGGAGGAACTCAAACTAGATTTAATGACATTTTTGAATTGCAACCGGTAGCTTGATATATTAAAATTCAGGAGATGTCAAATTATTTAAATAGAAATTGGCTTATTTTAGCTTGCCGTGGCAGGCATTTCTACTCAATGTCATGAGTTCTGGGATGCTTGGATTGATTGACCGGAACGTCAGGAACGTCAAACACAGAATGGACGTCTGTCAGGGCAGATGGATGTGAATGAAAATGAGTCTGAAGAGCAGAAGTACAGTGGGTTTTTACTGTAGCATACACTGATGTTGATCATTAAGGCAACAAAACACTTATTTTAAATCTTTCTAACAGAAATATGTGGATAAAACTTGTAAATCAGACTCAAACAGTACTGTACGTCTATCAATCACAGCCTTGTTTTCATTCACATTAAATAAAATAATTAAATTTGCAATTAGATTGATCTGAAACACTCATGAACACTCATTTTCTTCCTCAGTCTTGTTTGACAGTACAAATCATAAATCAAGATACAAGCAAAATGACTAAAGATTGTAAGTGTTGCTTTCTGAAAAATGTATAAAAATGATGTGAGTTTATGCTTAAAATACAAAAAAATTAATCTGCAAACGGGGTCAGAAAACACTTAATTCAAAGGTAAACAAGATTATTTCTCGAACACACTGGAAGCTTTTCTTTTAAGCATTAACTAAGATAGCATTAAGATACATTTTTCAGAAAAAAAAGACATGTTATTTTGCTTCTCAAACCATAAATAGTGTTACTTGAAATAAAATAATAGTTAACTGAAATATAATATAATATAATAAAATATGAAAAACATATTATTTCAACTAAATTCCAAGGCATCTACACTGAAAAATAAAACTTGTAAGATTCACTTGATAAAATCCTCGTAACAATTTGCACTAACACATTTTAAGTCAATTTGACCTGTTATTGTTGAATAAAATTACATAAAAAACAATAAGTGAGATTTACTTCATTTTTATTTGGCAAGTTTTTGCACACATATATTTTAAGTAAAATGTAAGTATTGAATTAAGCAAAATCTACTTAATTAACTAAGTTAGGTAAAATTAGTAGAGGAAATAAGTAAATTTAACATGGCCAGTTAGAGTTTGATGAGTCATTTTTACTTAATTATTTTAATTTAGATCTGCAATACTTAAGTACATTTCACTCAGTCATGGCTTCTAAAATGTACTCAATCGATGTAGCACTGGAAAACAACCATGCTATTAAAGCATGTGATTCACTCACAAGCATGTAAGTAAACAGCTTGTTATGCTTATAAGATAATATGTCCACCCAATAGAATTATTACCCAAATGAACACAGAGACCTCAATACTTGGTACACCATACACAATGATGGTAACAATCAGTGGATAGTGTTAGTGAGTATAAATGGGTAATTTTGAGTAGAAAATCAAGTCCAGATGTCAAAAACAGTATGTTACTAAGCCTAACAACAAAAGCAACCATAAAACTGTGTAAATATAACTCAAAAACAGTGACAAATTTAACCATTTTAATTATTCATGCCCCAGTGCATGATGGGAAAAACGGGATCATAACTTTGATATTTACTTAAAGAATCATTGTAATCATAACAAACAATTCCAAGTAAAATATACTTATAAAAGTTCAAACTTTAATTTCTACAAGCTTAAATTGTGTACTAATATAGAATTTACTTAATTTTTTTTATCCTTGCCTGAATTAAATTATTTAATGTAGAAATTACATTTGTTTTTATGTAGTATTTACTTCACCAAAAAATCATTTTTATCAGTGTAATTTTTTTTTAATTTAGTTTAACTAAAATTTATGGAAGCCTGTTTCCGCCACTGAATAAAAAATTAAAACGGTAATTGTGACTTTATCTTGCAATTCTGACTTTTGTTCTCATAATTACGTGATATAAACTCACAATTGCGAGTTGTAAAGTCATAATTATGATTTATAAAGTCACAATTGCAAGATAAAAACTTGCAATTCTGACTTTTTTTCTCAGAATTGTGAAATATAAACTCACAATTGAAAAAAAGTCAGAATTGCAAGTTTTTATCTTGCAATTGTGACTTTATAAATCGTAATTATGACTTTACAACGCGCAATTGTGAGTTTATATCACGTAATTCTGTATCAAAATTGTGAGATAAAAAGTCGCAATAACCTTTTTTTATTTTTTATTCAGTGGCGGAAACGGGCTTCCATAAAAATTAAATTAATATAGACACACAAAAAAAACTACTAAGAATATCAAAAACACACAACAAAGTTACTAAAACATGACTGAAACTCATGTACTGGAAAACAAGACAAGTAAGACAAGTTTTTTTTTTTTTTGCAGTAAGCTTGATTTCATGCAAACTGAAATGTGCCAGAATTCAATTTCATTTGCAATGCAACTCAAGGGCATGTTGCATTCTCAATATTACAGTAAACAGTCTTCTTCTTCAGTGTTTTCTCTTTCAGATCATCTACTGTCATGGCAGGGCAACAATATGAAGAGTTGGTTCATGTAAAGTCATGGTTGATGTTTGTCGTCTCACTGTTAAACTCAGCAGACACGAGTTCATTAGCCGCACTATGATGTCAAGACCTTACAGTTGTTGCCAGATTTGTCCCTGCAGGAAAATCACCCGTCCAGATGAACTCTGACTCGGATCCGTCTCATCCACTCAACGCCGGTCTGAGAAGTGAGATCTGTCACACGCGGCTCGTCCATTACAGCGACAGAGCGGCGCCGATGAGGAAATACATCAGGCCAAGAGCCTCTCAGAGCCTTAACAAGCCAATGAGTTCATCGCTCACTCACTGCATCTAACACAGAACTGATAGAGACAGTGACTTCCTCTCGAAGACTTCATAAAGACAAAGATAAAATAACACACGGCTCACAGAGGTGCAGCTGTTATTGTGATGAGCGACGATAATCACAGTCTCATCTAAGTATGATATTCATCACTGAAAGTTTGCATGTGTGTTTTGTTAAGGCTTTTATAACTCATATAGTCTGATACAGTGAGAATATGAAGGAAAAACAGCTTAATTTATTCAGAGACTCAAACTGAGCAAAAATTGGTGCAGATGCTGATATTTAAATGATGAAATTCTGATGCTTGTACTGCAAATCAATGAGATGTTTATAACAGTGCAGCAGATACTGACATTAAATGATCTAAATATCACTCTATATCTGCAATAATATGTCTCAGTAAGATGAGATGTAAATGATCCAGACATATAATGCAATGCTGATTGAGAGATGAATAATAAAGTCTCCTCAGAAGATGTGAGATGAAGATCATTCCTCCGCTGAGGAACAGTGAAAGTAAAGCTCCTCAAAAGATCCTGATGATCAGATTTGAGACTAAAACATGATTGATGGAGAATCAAGTAAAGCTGAGCTGCTTCAGTCCAGTAAGTGTTCATCTGGAGATATGACTGCAGTTATTCTGACGTTTACTTGATCAAAATCAGTCCAGATTTGATACTGAAGCTGGACGTTTGTACAATTACACTAAAATAACTTAAAATTTCGTGTATCATTTTATTTTCTGTAGTATTAAAATATCAGGTTTCACTGGTATCAGTATTATTAGCATATAAGAGCATCAAAAAAACATTATAAACACTACAAGAATAAAATGCATAGCAAAAAGACATTAAAAATTAATTCTCTTTGTGCAGATCTGCCTCCATAAAGCTTTAGATCGTGTCAGATTCATCCATCAGTGTGCATCAGATGACTTGAAATAACACCAGATTTTGCTGTGAAAATTCAATAAAATATTGTCAGTTTTGATATATGATTGCTTCAGCAAAGACTAATCTCTTAAATTAAAAATAATATGAATATGTAAATAACTCCTTAGACCGCCAAACAATACATTCTGATTGGGTGTGACCCCCGAAGCCCCGCCCACAATGACCCTTATGCAAATGAAAGTTGCATGCAATAAACATAATTTATATTTTCCACTGCATTGATTATAATTGACTTGCTTTATACAGGAGATTATAATCACAAATGAGATCTCTTTAATATCTGAAATGTCTCTCAGCAAGATTAAAAGGAGGTCTCCTGCTTCTCAAATATTTAGAAAAATGTTTAATGCCAACTATACACTCATTTGTGTGCTTTATTTCTCCTGATAACTTTAAGGAGAAACATCTGAGATAAAGTCGATCTCCTGAGCTCTGTAAGAGCATTTCTGAGCAATGCATTTTTCCTGAGAGATGAATAATTAGTGTTGTTTAGCATTATAATCACGCACTGAACACCTCATCTTTCTGTTGCTCCGGTAGCATCGTTTTCAGATGAGGAGATGAATGTTGTGAAGTGAAGTGACCCGGCCTCGGCCGCCTCATCTTTTCTTAATTTAGCTGCTGCCCTGAACACCTGCCTGACCTCTGACCCCTGCAGGACAGGACGGGGCAGATCCTCAGAGACTGGGAGTTTATAGAGAAAAGATAACGCCGACACACTCAGAGCTTCAGGAATCACGGCCAGGATCTTCATTAGCCATATTCAAGGCAGACGGAGAACCTTGAAACGGCTTCACATATTCATCAGCGTCTCATAAATGACCTGTTTGCTGCATTTGCATCCTTTCAGCCAACTGAATTTAGTCATTTTGTGAATCAAACTTGTAAATATTTCATACGCTCCTCTGTTGTGTTTCATAATTCACGCAGGTGAAGCTCTTACAGTCTCAGCTAAAGCTCAAACCACATGAGACAGCCCAACCAAACACGGCTCAATGCTTTAAAGCTGGGTTTTGCTTCAGAATCAAAAGTAATACTAGTACCTAAATCATTTATCAACAGGTTTTTGGTCCTAATCAGAAACGTCATGTTTGATTAGAATGGGAAGAAGAACTGATTCTAATGTCAAAAACAGCAGAAGCAAATGTTTTCATGACTGATACGTCTGGTTTAAACGCAGAAAAGAGCTGATGATGAAGAGTTTCTCAACTGTTTTTGCTCCAAGATCCTCATTTTACTTTGATAATCATGTGGAGATGAACAATAAAGTAATACTAGTACTAAAATCATTCATCATCCCTTCTTTGGGTCACGACCCACCAGTTTATGTTTTAAGAAACAGTCATGATTTGATACGTTTAGTAAGAAAAACTGGTTTATATTATAAAATTACTGGAAGCAAATGATTTTCATGATATTATAAGAAACAGGAGTGGTGCATGAATGTCTTAAATGCTAAGAATCATAAACATCATGTTTGGGAAGAAGAAATTATTTTTATATTTTAAAAATACTGGAAGCAAATAACTATTATAAGAAGCATTATCTGTTCTTGAATGTCTCTGGAATAAATGCTTCTGAAGGACAGAACAGCATAACAGAAATACCAACAGGGCAAAGAACGTGAAATAACTGATTTTAAAAAGCCATTGGCGTCAGTTGTTGTGTTTTTATGGCAAGCCATTTTAACATTTAATCCCTATAACATACTAACATCTGTTTTAATGCTATTACTACTTATTTGTTTAGCTACTAGTATCTTTTCCATTAAGTACTAACACTTATTCATTAGCTATAGTGCGTATTCTTTAGGTACTAACACCTTTTTAAAGATACGAGTACTTATTCATTAGAAATTAATTCTTATTTATTAGACACTACACTGTAAAAAAAAAAAAATTAAAAAATTTTAAGGCAACCAGCTTCAGGAGATTTTTGAGTTTTCTCAACTTTTTGTTGTATAAACTTAAAACAACATGTTGAGAAAACTCAAAAAATCTGCTGAAGCTGGTTTCCTTAAACTTTTTAAGTTTGCTCAACTTTTTATTTTTTTATTTTTTTTACAGTGTACTTATTTATTAGATACTAGTACTTGTTAGATACTAATACTTATTTATTAGATATTAGTACTTATTATTAAATACCAGTACACATTTATAAGACACTAGTACTTATTCCAAAGATATTTTTATTTTACTAGTGAGATTTTTACATTTTAAGATTTTTAATTGAACTCCAATGTGGTCAATCTGACTAGTCATAACAGAAGACAAGTAAAAATGCATTGTGACTAGTAAGATGAGAATTACTACTAGCAACAATTACAAAATATACTGCTGTCTAAAAAATAAGTAATAATGCCTAATGAGTAACTACTAATATTTATTAAATAAGTACTAACATCTAATGAAAAGTAATAGTATTCAATTTAACAAATAAGTACTATGTTTAATTAATGCATATTAGTACTATTTAAAAAGATATTAGTCACTACTGGAATACATAGCAGTCAGAACTGAATAGTTGATCCCCATAGAAGTCAATGCCAAAAATATGAAGTGTTACTTGTAGCAGTAGTACATTTACTGAAATAAGTATTAGTATCTAATTAATAAGTACTAATGTCTTAAAATAAATACGAGCAACTAAAGAATAAGCACTATCTAAGGAATAAGCACTAGTACCTAATGAATAAGTACTAGTATCTTAAAACAATACTAGAGTTACACTTTATTTTAAGGTGTCCTTGTTACAGTGTAATTATACATTTAAGTACTGAGTAATTCACTTCAAATACTTACTACATGGTTAGGGTTACTTGCATGTAATTATGCATCATTTATTGTTATTATAATAGTAAGTACATGGAACATGTAACAAGGACACCTTAAAATAAAGTGTTACCAATGCTGCCAGCTAATGAATAAGCGGTAACACTTTAGAATAGGGAACACTTATTCGCTATTAACTACGACTTTTCCCTCAATAAATTCCTAATTTGCTTCTTATTAATATTTAGTAAGGTAGTTATTAAGTTTAGGTATTGGGTAGGAATAGGGATGTAGAATAATGTCATGTAGAATAAGGCATTAATATGTGCTTAATTAGTGCTAATAACTGGATAATATTCTAGTAATATGCATGCTAATAAGCAACTAGTTAAGAGACCCTAAAATAAAGTGTTACCGAATAAGCTCTAGTAGCTAATGAATAAGTATTAATACCTAATGGAATAGATACTAGTAGCTATATTTAGTACTATTAACATAGATACTAGTATGTTTTGAGGATTAAATGTGACCCTGGACCACAAAACCAGTCATAAGGATCAACGTTTTGAAATTGAAATGTACATAAGCTTTCCATTGATGTATGGTTTGTTATGATAGGACAATATTTGGCTGAGATACAACTATTTGAAAATCTAGAATCTGAGGGTGCAAAAAAATCTAAATATTGAGAAAATCATCTTTAAAGTTGTCCAAATGAAGTTCTTAGCAATGCATATTACTAATCAAAAAATTAAGTTTTGATGGAACATGATTTTTACTTAATATCCTAATGATTTTTGGCATAAAAGAAAAATGTATAATTTTGACCCATACAGTGTATTGTTGGCTATTGCTACAAATATACCTGTGTTACTTATGACTGCTTTTGTGCTCCAGGGTCACAAATATATACATAATTTTTTAAAAACAGCTTGCCATAGTGTTTTTCACATTCACTGCTAAACTCTGGTTTCTAAACTGAAGTGATTGGTCAGTTATTAGACCTGATGGTGTCACTAAAGTAGGAGCACGTGGTGTTTGCACAAGTGTTTATGGCTTCATTAGGTGTATTGTCGTGCAGCTTCTCCACCCACCGGCAGCCATTTATAAACATGTCTGGGAAGTGATTCAGAGAGGTGCGTTCCTCCAGAGTCTCTGCATCTTCAGTGTGTCGGCGTTCAGAGGTGACGTCTGTCCTCAGGTAGAGTCCCTGTGGATAGGGTGGCCACATTAATGACCATCTGCTCAGAGAGACCCAGTCAACGGCTCTTTAATGAAGACGAATGTGAGGAGGGCCGGACCAGGAGGCGGTCAGCGGGGGTCTAATGACACACCTTCAGCTGTGAACCTGCCACCCGCTGTGACTGATGGGGAGAAACACTCACAGAGTCCAGCAGACCTGCTCAGGATCTCCTCGAGTGACCAGCACTGAAAGACAAACACAGAAGCGTCAGTATAACCAAACCTCCTGCGTGCATGAACAATACTGACATTATAATGTGCATTATTACTTTAAATGAAGAAATTTGAATCTTGACTACCAGTCAAAAGTTTGGAATGATTACAATTGTTTAATGCTAGTCTCTTCTGCTCACCAAGGCTGCGTTTAGTTGATCAAAAATACAGTAAAAATTGTGAAATATTATTACAATTTAAAACAGCTGTTTTCTATGTGAATATCTGTTAAACTGTAATTTATTTCTGTGATCAAAGCTGTATTTTCAGCATCATTACTGCAGTCTTCAGTGTCACATGATCTTCAGAAATCATAATAATATGCTGTTTCTAATATGCAAGAAACATTTCGATTATTATCAATGTTGAAAATAGTTGTGCTGCACAATATTTATGTTGAAACTGTGATACATTTTATTTTTCAAGATTCACAGGTGAACACAAAGTTCAAAAGAAACCTATTTATTCGAACTTTTTCTAACATTGTAAGTGTCTTTACTGTCACTTTGATTAATTTAATGCATCCTTGATAAATAAAAGTATTATTACTATTTTTTTCTTACATACCTCAAATTTAAATGATAGTGTATCATGGTTTTTCACAAAAATATGTTTTCAACATCGACAATAATCAGAAATGTTTCTTGAGCAGCAAATCAGCATATTATTATGATTTCTGAAGAATCATGTGACACTGAAGACTGGAGTAATGATGCTGAAAATACAGCTTTGATCACAGGAATAAATTACAGTTTAACAGATATTCACATAGAAAACAGCTGTTTTAAATTGTAATAATATTTCACATTTTTACTCTGTTTTTGATCAAATAAATGCAGCCTTGGTGAGCAGAAGAGCCTTCTTTCAAAAACATTGAAATAATTAAGATTTTTAAAAAGTTTTGACTGGAAGTTTATGCATAAAAAGGTCTACAAAGACCTAAAGAAACAATATTGATCAGATATTGCTCTGATCTCATGTGATTTATTTATTTTTTGTTCATATAGGGGTTATTCTGAATATATTAATCCCACTTTAATTTCAGAATCTGTTCAAAACTACTACTAGAACTAGTAAATTATCCAAAAACTAACTTCACTGCTGTACATGTCTTAAAGTGACAGTACGCCCAATAAAATCATGTAATCTCTTTAACATTACAAAACAGTACTTTGGTGGTACAACATGTGTCATACGGTAAAAACAAGCTGTACTGTAGTATTATATAGCAGCAGCAGTGAGTCTTTAAGACTGTATCTGTTCATTACACACTGCATGTTTCTAACACAATATAGGCTATAATGCTAAATCAGAATCATTTAAAGCACTTTCACATTTATACTGAACAAACACACACAAGCAGCTCATCACATAAACCAGCAGCTGTTTAACGTCACGACTCCTACAGTAAAGCGGTCAGTCGTTAACAGTGTTGCTCTCCATGTTTTTAATTAGGAAAACATGAGAGTTATAACCCTGGAGGACCTGAAAGAACACACACACATCTGCTCGCCTCAAAATTACATTTTATTGGGTTCATGAAAACCGTGCTGACATATTTTATTGGATTTTGAAGAACTATGTTGACACGGTGAATTTCACAGGATGTTTAATGTGAATCTCGGCGCTCACAAACGCAGTTTTCTGAGGGTCGATTCTCCGCCCGCGCCGCCACAATAAAAAGCAAACAAAACATAATCAAATCATACTTTGATCAATCGCAGCGCTCCTCCAAATCAAATAACCATAAATAACTCACAATAGCAGTTCCAGTTGTGTTCATGACACGTTTGTGGAAGAAAATGTGCAGAATAAAGCCACATATCAAGATCTGTACTGTATGTGTCTGTTTATGACTGTTTATGACAGTATCTTTCTCTTCACAAGAATATGTAAATATCATGTTTATATTACACACATTATCAAATGACAGATCAAATATAGAGTAAAGTGTGACTGGATGAACATCAACTTAAATATGATGTGTTTTCCCTTTAGTTGACAAGCCTATTTCAGGGTGATATTACTGAGAAAAAAAACAACAACAAAAAATATTGAAATAAAACACACATTGACTTATATAAAATGTGACCCTGGACCACAAAACCAGTCATAAGGGTCAATTTTTCGAAATTGAGATGCATCTGAAAGCTGAATAAATAATATTTCCATTGATGTATGGTTTGTTATGATAGGACAATATTTGTCTGAGATACAACTATTTAAAAATCTGGAATCTGAGGGTGCAAAAAAATCTAAATATTGAGAAAATTGCCTTTAAATTCATCAAATGAAGTTCTTATCAATGCATATTACTAATCAAAAATTAAGTTTTGATATATTTACGGTAGTACATTTACTAAATATCTTCATGGAACATGATCTTTACTTAATATCCTAATGATTTTTGGCATAAAATAAAAATCAATAATTTTGACCCATACAATGTATTTTTGGCTATTTCTACAAATATACCCCAGAGACTGGTTTTGTAGTCCAGGGTCACAAATATATATCTTTTTTTTTTAATTAAGCTATTTACAACATTTTCCATTCTCATTTAGTTAAAGTACTAAAATAAGTCAAATGAAAACTTAGAACTTAGAATCTTAATTACTTATTTAAATAAAACAGAAACATTTTTTAGCTTGTTAATAAACATTAATTGAAATAAAATATTAAAAACGTTTATTTTTGTATTTTACTTCAGCTATTTACAAGATTTTTAATTTTCATTTAAGCTACTAAAATAATTAAAACTAAAACTGAATTTAAAAGATATATATATTTATTTATTTACAGTATTTTTATCAAAAGCCCATGTTTGAAGGCCATGTAAGAGCAACTTAGTATAATTACAGATGCCAACCACAACTTCTTATGAGCTAAAATCTCATTTTTTCCCATGTGACTTCTTTCACGTACGCCATGAGGCCTTCAAAATCTGGCTTTTATAATATATAAACAACTATATAAACACTGTACATCTGGCAAACACAAGATCACTGATTCATGAGCACTGGATCTAAACACACTACACAACTGAATCATTCTCAGTGAATCAACTCAACACATTCACCTGTTTTATGCTCATCTGCTTCTCCCATTTGATCTTTTTACACTGACTATCACTCGATATAGACTAATACAATCAGATAATGTCTCAAATATGTATTATAAAATATACTGGTAAATTGAACATTCACTTCAGACTGGATGCTTTGAACTGATTTCCTATTGAACTGTCAGCAATGTTTCCATCTCACATGTGTTTTGAGCTGCAGCTCGTCATATTAATGGAGTGTTTCACTAGTTAGCAGTAAACCGGTTACCTCAGCTGAATTATATGTTCCTAGATTTGATTTGGATGTCTTTGATGTGGAAAGCAGACCTCTTTGGAATGGAAATATGGATATTTTATTACTATACATCATACTTTATTTAGCTGATGTCAGTTAATCTCAAAAAACTATAGCGAGCTGAGCCAGTATTGCTGACAGTGTCGTGTAAACATGGCTGAAGGAGCGAAAAGCAGAGGAACAGACAAACCATTTACACTGGACTCGAAACTCAAACTCGTGACATCGATTGCTCAGTTCAAACAATTCACTAGTTCAAAAGAGCCATTCATTTTCGAATTTGGACATTGCTTGTAATAATTATAGTGTGCTTCTCAGACAGAAGGCTGCATATCTCAGCTTCCACGTCATCAAACATCGATGAAGGCAAAGTCCCTTTAAGGCAGGTCATGTCACTCGGCGGCCATCTTTAAAATGCCTCTTGGGCAGTGTTGCCAGCTAAGCAATTTTGTTGCTAAATTTAGCAACTTTTCACACTACCCTAGCAACGTTTCTTACAAAAGCACCTAGCAACAAATTTAGCTATTTTAAAAATGTATTTGGCAAGTTTGATCAACTTTTGATAAAAGGCACACATTTTTCATCTAAATTACATAAGAGGACACCAAAGATGCTTAGCAGTATCACATGAATTAAGTTATTAATTGCAATTTAAGTTATTAAATTGCAATTGTTCAATTTAATAATAATAATAATAATTGAATAATTGTTCATTTATGATACACTTGTTAGTAGCTTGTACCTGTGATTGTTGATCAGTTAGTAGCCTACACTGTAAGAAAAATATCTAAAAAAATGGAAAAGCTAGTAATTTTCCAGGACATTATCCATTATTCATAATCCGTTGTAACCCAAAAACACAAAATATAATGCATAATTGAAAAAGCAGGTAAAAAACCCTGTGAAAAATCAATACGGAAAATTCCTTCACATTAACAGAGTAAATCGTGCTCTATTTTTACAGACTTTTCTTAAAGTGTAGCAGAATAACTAACTGATAATAACTGCTTAAAACTATAATTGTTCAGAATGTGTAGTTTTACTAGTTAATAATAAAAAAAACTTAAATTGTAATTATTCAAAAATGTGTAAGTGTTGAATAATGATTGGAACTTCAAACCGCATATCATGAATCATTTGATTTAGATCAGAACTTGTGAGCAGGTTCGTGAATCATTTGATTTAGATCAGAACTCGGGAGCGGGTTCGTGAATCATTTGATTTAGATCAGACCTCGGGAGCGGGTTCGTGAATCATTTGATTTAGATCAGACCTCGGGAGCGGGTTCGTGAATCATTTGATTTAGATCAGAACTCGGGAGCGGGTTCTTGAATCATTTGATTTAGATCAGAACTCGGGAGCGGGTTCGTGAATCATTTGATTTAGATCAGAACTCGGGAGCGGGTTCGTGAATCATTTGATTTAGATCAGAACTCGGGAGCGGGTTCGTGAATCATTTGATTTAGATCAGAACTCGGGAGCGGGTTCGTGAATCATTTGATTTAGATCAGACCGGGAGCGGGTCGGAATCATTTGAGCGGGGAGCGGGTTCGTGAATCATTTGATTTAGATCAGACTCGGGAGCGGGTCGGAATCATTTGATTTAGCGGGTTCGTGAATCATTTGATTTAGATCAGAACTCGGGAGCGGGTTCGTGAATCATTTGATTTAGATCAGAACTCGGGAGCGGGTTCGTGAATCATTTGATTTAGATCGGAACTCGGGAGCGGGTTCGTGAATCATTTGATTTAGATCGGAACTCGGGAGCGGGTTCGTGAATCATTTGATTTAGATCGGGAGCGGGTTCGTGAATCATTTGATTTATCAGAACTCGGGAGCGGGTTGAATCATTTGATTTAGATCAGAACTCGGGAGCGGGTTCGTGAATCATCGGGAGCGGGTTGAATCATTTGATCGAACTCGAGCGGGTCTTCATTTGAATCGAACGGGAGCGGGTTCGTGATTTTGTTTAATCATCGGGAGCGGGTTTGAATCATTTGATTTAGATCAGAACTCGGGAGCGGGTCGTGAATCATTTGATTTAGATCAGAACTCGGGAGCGGGTTCGTGACATTTGATTTAGATCAAACTCGGGAGCGGGTTCGTGAATCATTTGATTTAGATCAGAACTCGGGAGCGGGTTCGTGATTTGATTTAGATAAAAACATTTGAAATCGGATCGGGAGCGGGTTCGTGAATCATTTGAAGAAAATAAAGATAGATAAACTCGGGAGCGGGTTCGTGAGATAGATCAAATGTGTTGCAAACTCGGGAGCGGGTTTGTAATCAGAATCGGGAGCGGGTTCAAATCATTTGATTTAGATCAGAACTCGGGAGCGGGTTTAATCTGTAGATCAGAACTGAAGATATAGCAAATCATTTGTGCAGGAAGTCACAAAGTCATTTTAACAATAAATAAATAATCAGAAGTAAGAAAGAGCTTTATTGTCAAGTGTTTGCACATATAAGGAATTTGTTTTGGTGTCACAGGCTTCCAGTACACAGAGACAACAACACAGATAATAAAAAATAAGATGTGAATTAAATATTCGTATATATAAATAAACCAACAAAAAAAGAACAGAAAAATAAATTGAAAAATAAAATAAATTGTATGTACAGGTGTGCTATAGATAAAACAGAATTGAAAAATAATTATAAATAATTATAATAATAAAATTAGAAAAAAAAATAGAATAATAATTATAGATTCATAATAAAATGACAATTCTAACAAATTTTAGTACTTTTACTGTACTGAAGTATAGCAAGTGCAGGAAGTCACAAAGTCATTTTTAAAAAATTATAATAAAGTCCACACACCAACAGTCTAGAAGGGTTAATTGTTTAGGGCCATAACCTGCTCTCTTTCTAGAAAGTCTGAGAGATTAAAGGTTCACGCTGGTCTGTTCAGTGCTCTTTATAACTCTCAGTATAACAGGATAATGCTGCTCTGCCTCGGGCCGAAGCCCTGAGCGCTTCTGCAATTAAAACAGCATTTCTTCCTAATGAGACGCTGATGATTCAGCTGGAGTTTATCACTGCATGCGTCTCTACCACTGGAGTACAGTAGAGCGCAGTGCATGGAGAGACTTTAACGTCTTTTCATTTCCTCTCATGTATCTATTCACCTCCAGCTATTGCCTGAGAGCGTCTGAGAACAACACCGCTCTGTCTCTCTCCTGATGAGCTGAGGTGAACACGGAGCTGGTGACATTCACACGCCGCGTGACATTATCCAGCAGAAATTAGCTCTCAGAGCCTTTCAAATGGGTGCCGCGCTCTCCATTAATCACAGGAGAGCTGGAGAAATGCAGCATTATATTCACACAAGAACTGAGGAAACCTTTAGACCTTCATCTGTGACTTACTGAATGAGGGCTTCCATGAGCGCAGCTTTGAGCCACATGATCAACGTGACGGTTTTATACCAGTATATTATCCTGTGCTATAGAATTAATAAACAGAGAGATTATAACTATCCTAGCTAAGAAGAAACATTCTGGCAATGTTCTCTCAAAGTGATGAACAAAGTAACATTAATAGAATGTTCATTCACAGTTATCTGGTTGTTAATATTGTTTTCAAAACATTATCACAAAAACATTATTTATATTTCATACATGTTTTATTTCTGAAAAACTTTATTTGAAACACTTTTAAATGTTGTTTCAGAATGTTCAAAGAACCTTCAAAAGAAATATTCCCGTAATGTTTGATTAACCAAAAAAAATATTTTAAAACATTTTTAAAAATTGACATTTTCAATGTTGAAGAACATTCAGAAATAATGTTTGCATAACTTAATGGGAGCGCTAGCAAAATCTTGTCAGAACATATTTTTGTTAGCTGGGATATTGTCAATATTGAGTGCTTTTGCTCCAAAATAATTGTTTAGTTTTTGAATGATTCAGTGTTATTTTAACGAATCGGGTGAGTCAATGATTCAATGACTCATTCATAAAGACTCACTTCATTTCTGAATGAATCAGGTGTTTTGAATGAATCATTTAATGAATGAATGAATGAATCAATCAATCAATCAATCATTAAGACAGTGATATATCGCCACCTACTGACAATTTTAGTTTCATATTTAAAGTATAATTAAATTTTTTCCAACATTTCGTATTTCTATATTCAATATATTTTGTATTTAAAACATAAATCTTATATTTACACAGTCTCTGTAAATTAATCTAAATGCATCTTCAGATTCCAGTTCTGCAGTCCAAAGATGGATTTTGTCTGATTTCATATGATTGGTAACAGCCTTATTATGTCTTATAATTATTCAAAATGCATTCATTGAATAAATGTAAATGTAAGGGGGACACAAACATTTAAAAGGTTAGAAAAGTTGTCTTTATAAAGGTAAATATTCCCCTGCAAATTGATTTTAATTTCACCTATTATTGGAAAAGTTTCGGTCACTGTTTATAGTTTTGGGGTCATTTTTCAGTTGCTTTCTGGTGTTATAGAATCATTGTGTTTGATAAATGCATGGCTGACTGATGAATCTATAGTGGATTTGGCATTAATCATAACGAGTTGAGACTATAACAGTGAGCACTGCTGTTACAAACATCTTTCTCACAGATTGACAAACTGATTTGACTTTTCTATGCTGCTAGATTTACATTTTAACTATGGAAATTGATTCTGACAAACCTACAGCCGAACAATAACACCACCCTGCTGTTTCTCTGGCCAGAATGAAATAATCATCACACTGCAGTTTCACCTACAGGACCTGTTTGAGACAGTCTGTGTCTGTTCTTGTACTGCCCTCTGCTGGAGAAACAAACACCAACAGCACACGAGAGCAAATGTGTTTCCATCAAATCCAATGCTTGGAATAGTTACAAATAAAAAGGCTGATATATCATCAGAATCAGGTAATATTTCTCTTTCTTTCTCTTTCTTTTTCTTTCTTTCTTTCTTTCTTTCTTTCTAAACATTGCATTATTTCTCCATCATTATAATGGCTAAATAATGTATGCTTTCAAATGTCATTAATAATTAAAAAATAAATAAAAATCAAAATTATATATATATATATATATTTTTTTTTTTTGATAGACTGATATTGTCCAGGCACTGTACATATCAGTGCAGGCCAGTTATTTTAGTATTATTTATAGTAGGCCTATTTATTAATATTTTGAATTATCATTCCTTATACTTTACTTCCATTAACAAAAAATAACTTTTATTTTTATATTTTCATTAAAATTTTAGTTTAAGTTTTTGTTACATTTTTCTGTGATTTTGTCATTTTTATTCATTTTTGTTTTTTAATAAATTGCTATATTATTTCAGATTTGTTTTAATAATTTCAGTACTTTCAGATGCCATGACAACATAACTTTTCAAAACTTTTGTTGAAGTTTTTTAATCAAATTTATATTTTAATTCAGCTTTATTTCAATTAATAAAAACATTAGTTTTAATAGTAAACAGCAGATATCAGTATACACCAGAATTATTTAGTATTTTGACTTAAATTTTGTAGTTTAAATTCATTTGCTTTTGTCTTTTTATGAGTTTTTGTTTTTCAGTATTTTATTTTGTAATCTATTCTATTGAAAATTCTATTTTTATTTCAGTACTAGTTTTAGTAATTTTAGAACGTCAACAAACTTATTTTATTTCAGTTAGTTACCATGGGAACTGGCAACTATTCTATTTTATTTTGTCTTGTATTTTTTTTTAAATTTTAAATTTTATTTTCTAAAAAAAATAGTTCTGAATACTGAGGCAACAATAGTTAGAGTAAATGTGTAATTGTTTAGTCCAGCAGCACCTAAAGCCTGTCTGTCATTCCAGTATCAGCACTGCATTAGTGTGAACAGATTATTACAGAGCAAAACACAAACGACCCTAATTATAACACAATGAATGCAGTGAATCCATACAGCAGAAGCTGAGCGGCGCTGACTCACTAAAAACAGATTCATCATGTCATTTCTGCTCTCGATCTCCACTAGAGGACAGCATTTAATTCCTGTTTGTTCACCCTGAACACGGCACTAGATCACAGATGAATCCTGTAATAATACTGGGCTTTTATCAGCCGTGTCTTTCTCCAGCACCTTCTCAAGTCTCCTGAAGAATAAACAACCTTGCTGCCATGACGACGAGCAGCAGAACTCACTGTACAAACACTCAAAACTCAGGTACAGTATCAGATCCAACCAGATATAAAAACACTTACTGATCAACTACTATTGAGAATACTGAAGGCTCTGGTACCAGTGTATCATTTATGCATGTATGCATGTATTTATTTATTTAGTGCATGAAGATCCATTTCATTTTGATGTGCTTTTTTATTACAATGTTTGAATTAATGAAGCATTTCATCAAGTGCAAGGACTGTCATGAGCAATCTCAAGCCAGAAGACTTACACAAGGTCACCTGTGAAATACACCATCACAAAACTAATCAACACCTGTTAAAATCTCCCTTAAACTGATATCACCAAGCACTCGGTCATACATGCACATAATTACACTGTAGACACTGAGCTTTCAAAGCTTTAAATAAAACAGAGATTATTGGAGTATGTTCTGCATAAAAAAGAAACTGTTTCTGTCTTTCTACTTCAAAATTTGACTTTCAGTTCAATGTTACTTGCTGATTCTTTGTTTAGTTTGTTTGTTAAATTTAATGGCAATGAGTGAAAATTGATTCAGAGCAAATTCTACACCAAATGTTTTCAGTGTTATGCACTATTATAGTATTTATAATATTTTAACTTAGCTGTTATTTTTATATTTTCTCTGTTCATATTAATATTTTCTCTGTTTATAGTAATTGTGCTTTTGTCATTTTTACTAGCTTTTTTATATATTTGTATTTTATATTTACATTTTTGATTTAATTCAGTGTTACTCACCGTTTCTTTGCAATTAATTGTGAAATTTACTACCAATGTCTCAAAGAAATCCTACACCAATTCTCAGTGTTTATATACCACTAAATTATTTATTAATATTTTGACTTAATATATATTTTCTGTTTTTGTTTTTATGTTCTTTGCAATTATTATAATTAGTTTTTTTCAGCTGCTAACACACATTTTCAAAACATTGCCTCTTTTTTTCAAAACACAAATCCATGAATTGCACACAAAATGCAGCATGCATCACATCTCTTGCAACATGAAGCACTGCATTCAAAATATCACAAACACATCTCAAAAGCAAACACCTTTGCCATAATATTAATTTCTGTTAGAGTTTGGTGTGTTATGAAATTGAAATCTGAGTCAAAGGCTGATAATTAGTGTCTGGTTTTACAGATTTGGTGTGTTTCTGCTGTTTGAGCATCAGATTTCAGAAACTGTGACAAGGAAAGATTCTGTGTGTAAGCAGTTTAAAACAACTGTAAGTCTTTGTAATTATTTCTGAGGGGAAATTGTTTCAAAGTAAATCCTGTAATGCACTGCATGAATATTAAACACCACAATGCACATACTTCCAAAGTTATTAAACAAGTTACAGTAACGTCGGTTTAATTATTAGTTATATTAATAAAACGTATGCGGATCCCAAAAGAATCCAGATATGGTGTTTCCAAAGCGTGCCATGATGTAATGCTGCCAAACATTCACATGCTGGAGGTTTCTCGGGGCAAAAGGGCAGAAGGAGTCTGATCTACCCGCCCCTGACAACCATCACAAACCCACACACAACAGCAGCAGCAGCTCACATTCACTCTTAAACACGACAGACTCCGCTCAAACTCACCCACAATGAGGGAAATAACTCGACCCCGATGACGTCACCGCGGCAGAAGTTCGTCTGCAGCGCTTTATTATTTTAATAAAGGTGACATGAGGAGACTTTAACAGGTGAGTTTACCGACACTGAGCGACGTTAAACCGACGTGATTCATCAGAGACTGATGAGATCGATCAACTTTTGATTCATTTATTTGTTTCATGGACAAACATGATTCTGTGCGATTTCAAATGGTCATTTATGCTTATTTTACATTATTGATTTTATTATTTGTAATGAAGCTTTAAAAATAACTTAATAGTAAAAACTGAACAGCTTTTAAAGAACATCATGACGAAATCTTTAAATATACTGTATTTATCTCACTGTTAACATTAAAATATTCATCTGAAAATATCTAATTTTTACAATTATTTTAGTTGCTGTTTATTATATGGCAGCGGCTATTTGCACTAAGTGGAAATAGCATATTTTCTTATAGCCATAGATACTATTTACACTAAGTGAAAATAGCAGTATTTTTAACAATATGCTATTTACACTAAGTGCAAATAGCTATCTATGTTAAAATAGCAATTTTCTGCTATTTATACTACTTATTGCAAATAGTGGCAATTATCTGCACCTCAGTATTGTAGTACATTATAAAACAGTACACAATAATAACGTATTGAGTGTAAATTATAGTTTTAATTCAAATTATTAAATGGATGCCACCTTATTGGGACAATAAAGCCCTCCCTACACCTACCCGATACTTTATTTTCAACTTTTTGATTATTTCCTTAATTTTTGTTGAAAATAAATGCCTTTCCGATGCGATATGAGATTTGAAAAGAGAGAAAAAAAGTTCGGCAAAAGGCGGGTTCGAACTCGGGTCGATCGCGTCAAAAAGCACATACCTTACCATCTACACCACTGAAACTGATGTTAAACGAGCATCTATTTTTCAGTGTAGACTAGCCCAATCACACGCTGGTGGGCGGAGTTACTGTAAATAGACACGCCTAAATTATATCCCGATGACGTCACCAAGGCAGAAGTTCGTCTGAAGTGCTTGATTTCATAAAGAACACCACGATAAAATCTTTAAATATACTATATTTGTCTCACTGTTAACATTAAAATATTCATCTGAAAAGATCACATTTTTACGATTATTTTTGACGCTGTTTATTCTATCCCGATGACGTCACCGCGGCAGAAATTCGTCTGAAGCGGTTTATTTCACACAAAAACACATCACGACGAATATATATTTAAATATACTGTAATATACTGTATATGTCCCACAGTTACGAGTCAAATGAAGTATACTTTGCAAGGCTGTGCATACGACTGTATGCGTACACTAACGTACGCATAAAAAAAAGAAGTATACTTTGGCCTTTAACATTAAATTATGAATCTAATGTTTACAATTATTTTTGGTGTTGTTTAGTGCATCATTCAAAACATTGATTATAACCTTCTAAACAACTAGCAACACAGAACCTCAAGAGACAAAATTCATTGCTGTAGTTCACATTATTTCCCCTAAAAACAAGTACAGTGATGCTATCACGTAATACCATGGTACTTTCAGACACTCTTTGACCTTCTGTGGTATAATTGTACTGCATTACAGTTCACATACAGTACAGTGTAAGTATCTGATCCTTACGATTGACTTATGCAACCTAATGTGAGGCAATGCTTTGACTCAAAAAAGTGGATCATTTAGATGTAGGCCACATTTTCAGGTAACCAGACAAAACATTTTCCAATCGAATGTTCAGGTGTTTGAAATCTGACTATGCTTCATGTTTATCAGGTGACCGTGTAAATCTGAACACAGAAGATGATGTTTTGTGTCGACCAGTGACGGACATGAACGGGAAAGGCTGTAACCTGATGGTTTCTCCGTCCGGTATGGCTCAGGTACCTCACCTGAGGGTCCAGACGGGTCACTTCTCTTCTCCATCCATCCATCCTGATGCCACATCTGGAAACCCTGCCCTTCTTCCCACGCTGAGCCTCCGCCGACAGGTGCTGACCAATGGGAAGCTGGGCTTTCAGCAGTCCTCACGACATCAAGCCCCGCCCCTTTCACTCCCAGCATCCTCTTCCAAACAGTCAGCTCGACCCAGCTGCCTGGACAATGGTACGAAAGGTAAACAACAATAAACATCTCCAATTTTAATGCTTAGAATTTGCCATGTTCAGTGGCTTAAAAGAGCAACTGTGGTTCATAAATGTGACCCTGGACCACAAAACCAGTCTAAAGGTCAGTTTTTGAAATTGAGATGTATACATCATCTGAAAGCTGAATAAATAAGCTTTCCATTGACGTATGGTTTGTTATGATAGGACAATATTTACAATAGATACAACTATTTGAAAATCTGGAATCTGAGGGTGCAAAAAAATCTTAAGACAAATATTAAGAAAATTGCCTTTAAAGTTGTCCAAATGAAGTTTTTAGCAATGCACATTACTTATCAAAAATTATTTTTTTATATCTTTACGGTAGGAAATTTGCTAAATATCTTCATGGAACATTATCTTTACTTAATATCCTAATGATTTTGTGCATAAAAGAAAAATGGATAATTTTGACCCATACATATTGTTGGCTATTGCTACAAATATACCTGTGTTACTTATGACTGCTTTTGTGCTCCAGGGTCACAATTTAAAAGAGATAATGGAAATAGGCCATATCTTCATGTCTGAGCTCCACTCTACCCATAATGCTCAGCTCAGTGAGCCAGAACACGAGACATGCTGCTGTGAATTAGATAGGGGACTATTGAACATCCCCACTGCCATTTAAACAGCACTTTCAGCCTTCATTTCATCTCAGACTGTCAGAACAAAGACATGTATTCTCATCACAATTGCATACATATAATACAGTTTAATAAAGTCATGAAATCAAAATCAAGCCCATTGACTTTCTTAATCTGTGCACATGATGTCCTTTGGTGTGACGTTCCTTCAGCCGACGTCATCAAGTTTACAACCATCACCATCTGATTAATTAATAAAAAACAACTTTCATAGAGAATAGTGTTGGAAATGCATTTTCTAATGGTGCTTTACACAATATAGCACTTTATATAGATCAGTTCAAAGCAGCTTCACAGTAATAAACAGGAAAGTAATGTTGTAAAATCCTTCAATTATGAAACAAATTCAATTTCAGCTGTAAAGCGGCTCTACAGAAGACAATAGTATTGTGTTGATTCAGTACAGTTGATTTGTGCTATCATAGTGTCATAATCATAAACCCAGCTAATGTTATATTAATGTTAGGACAAAGCATTCTTAAGCAATGTTTTTGGAATGTTCTAATTATTATTCATATTTGTGACCCTGGAGCACAAAACCAGTCTTAAGTCGCTGGGGTATATTTGTAGCAATAGCCAAAAATACATTGTGTGGGTCAAAATTATTGATTTTGCTTTTATGCCAAAAATCATTAGGATATTAAGTAAAGATCATGTTCCATGAAGATATTTTGTAAGTTTCTTACTGTAAATATATCAAAACTTAATTTTTGATTAGTAATATGCATTGCTAAGAACTTCATTTGAACAACTTTAAAGGTGATTTTCTCAATATTTAGATTTTTTTGCACCCTCAGATTCCAGATTTTCAAATAGTTGTATCTCAGCCAAATATTGTCCTATCATAACAAACCATACATCAATGGAAAGATTATTTATTCAGCTTTCAGATCATGTAGTAAATCTCAATTTCGAAAAATTGACACTTAAGACTGGTTTTGTGGTCCAGGGTCACATATGATATGCATTCTCATAAAGTTGAGAGAAAACATTCTGTTGCTCATCATCAACATTCTCAGAACATCATTATGATGATATTTGTACTCAAACGTTCTCATAATGTTGAGGAAACATTCTTAGAATTTGTAAAAAATATTTCTGTATGCATTAAATAACATTCTAATCACGACAAAAACGGGACATTTTAACATTCTTAAAATATTCAAACATTCAAATAACATATTTTGGGTTAAAAAGTGAATAGAATGCTGTAAGAATGTTTTTGTAACCTTTAAATGACATTCTAATCATGACAACTCTGAACATCATCTTGTCTCGTCCTCCTCAAAAACACATTGTACTGATTTACATACTGGTTTATACTTCAATAGCGTCCGTCCATGTCTTCTGGCTCTCATATTTGTGATGATTAACCAAGCAGAAAGCTTGTACCCAAACGAGCCATGGAACCAAAGCAGAGACAGAAACTCATTAGTAATTAACAGAGCAGAAACGCTTCCTTGGCTTTACGGGTTTATTATAGGAATTCCATGACTATTCATGTGTTTCTGTTTGATAGAGACCAAAAATATCACCTTACAGGACAAAAGCTCTGGTAGTCCAAACTAAAATATGTATAGTTTTCATTAAATGTTAAGTTTGCAAAAATAATATCTATTACTGGTTGATCTGAGATTTATAACTCCGTATTATTGATGCTTCTGAGATGAAGTCATTATTGCTATTTTAACAAAACATCAACCATATGTTAACCAGCTAGTTACTTAATCTGCAACAATATTCAACTTAATTGCCTGGTTTCACAGACAAGGCTTAAGCCTAGTCCAAGACTAAAATGTAAGTCTGAGCTGTTTCAGCTGAAATAAACTTAAAATATATCAGTGTCTTTGTTTTGTCTGAAGATGGACACCAGCAGGGCCGTAGCTAGAGGATTGGGGGCCCCCTGAAAAAATATTGATGTGGGCCCCCCCCACACATACATATCATATACTGTACAATATACAAGCATGGAACCAAATTGCATGCTTTTTTGTGGTTTTCATAATATCTCAGTTATACAACTAATAAAATATTAGAATTATTCACAGAACATGGGCCTATATAGTATAATTCCTGGATTTTGAGCCCCTAGAATTGTCACCACCTTTCACCCCACTAGCGACGGCCCTGGACACCAGTAATGTTTTTTTTCTAAGCATGTTTATTAAAATTACTTAAATGTCCTAATTGAACTATGACCTAATTCTGGTTTAGTCTAAGCCCTGTCTGTGAAACCGGGTCAATATTTAATAGTCAGTATAAATTTGCAAAGCATGAAAAGACACCAGAGGCCGTCGTTATTATTGAGTCCTGAATCATTGCACTTTGCAAATGATCTTAAAATATCAGAATTCTTAGTGCAATCTTAACGTGCAGTTTGCAAACATAAGAAATTCTCGTGAAGTTACTTAATCTACTAATCGAAAGCATGAAAAACAATAAAGGTATAAGCAGTTCTGGGTAATCAGGACATGCATCTGAAGACCAATCATAGTCCTGTTATGCTGTACAAGGAAGGAAAATAATTATATCTCCAGGGCAGAACTGACTGCTCTATTGAAAACACAGAGCTTGATTATTAGTTCTCTGCTGGAGACTGGTTTAGAGTGTTTTAGTGCCAGTTTTTCCTGCTCTTTAATGGCTAGATTTGATTCTGACATGAACTTTAGCATTACATGACTTTGCAGCAGGAGTTGAAAGTTTGATTTTGTGCAGTTTTTACAGGATTTTATACAGTATAATGCAGGAGAAGTGAATCATTATTATTCAAGCACGGGTCATGAACGTCTGATGAAACGTGACTCTTTCTCAGGTTACCTGTCTTTGGGGATGAACAGAAAAGTGTTTGGACCGTGTGGCGGTTCAAACCTGCAGGTGACGAGCAATGCCATGCTGGTCCAGAGTCTGGGTCCGGTTTCTTCACAGACTTCAGTCCAAAACTGCCCACCTCATTCACTCGCCGTTCCCTTCACTGATGCCAGGTAAATATCCTTACACACTTAGAAATAAAGAGTTCTTCACAGTGATGCTGTAGAAGAACCAGTTAGGGTTCCTCAAGGAACCTTTCAGTGATCAGTTCTTAAGGCGAGACACTGCAGGTGAATAGGGTAAAATAATTAACTAATAGTTATCGCCTTAATTACCCAGCTAATTGATTACATTGATAATTGCAAACATTTTTTGTATTACAAGTTTTCTCAAATGTTAGGTTTAAATATGCAAATGAGGCATTATTTAATGAAATATGCGCTAATTTGCATACATTTCACTGGATGAAGTCAGTTTCAAAATTCTTGTTTATTTTCTTTGACATATTAGAGTTAAAAGTTTGTACAGAGGGAATTTTGGGTATCTCATTTTTGTCGCTCCATAATTCATAAAATACTTAGAACAGAGAAAAAACACTATATTTTCACAATTTTTGGGGGGAATAAAATGTTGTATATAATCAAGCAAATTATATATGAACAAATCCCTCTGTAAAAACCTTCAGGATACAGACTATAGGAATAAAAATGTCAAGTTTGGCGTATGTAAGTGCTACAGAAGTGAAGATTTATGTCTCAGTGTAGGAGAAAAAACTCATTTTGAGAAAACGGCCTTTAAAAATATGTATTGTAATTGAAATCTATTGACACAAATAGATAAAGTGCTATAAAAGAAACACTTAACAGTGTCTTTTGGATGTTTTCTTTCTACTAGTCTGAAAAAACACTTTATGAAAAACCAAAAAGCCCAAAATCTCAAAATTGACAGGTGCATGAAAAAACAGTGTTTTTGTCTGCAGTGTCTCCCTTAAAAGAACCATTTTATCTTAGTGTGAAGAACTTTTTAATAATTGTAAGAACATTTTGTGGCATTGAAAGATTCCATGGATGATAAAGGTTCTTCATGGAACCATGGACACCAATTATATTTAAGAGTGAAAAGGGAATTAATTTCTTTATTCCATAACAAACAAAAGAATATGTTTTTATGTATGCACAACAAAAGCATGCATTGTCTACAGGCTGTCAAACTCCAAAAAGTACCATATAAATAGTCCATTTGCACTATATTCCAAGGCTTACTCACATTACACTGCTGGTTATACAATCTCTGTATAGTCGTGTATGTGACAAATAAAACTTGAAACTTGAACTTGAAGGCCGAACAGGTCGATATAGTCATTATCCACTGAAAACCTTCCTTTCTACCAAAAGCTTTAGCATGCTTCTTCATATTCAGACTTGGCACGTCATTATTTACTCACCCTCGTGTTGTTCCATGACTTTCTCTCTTTCATCTCCTCTGGTGAAGATCTTAAATGGACTACAAGAGTCACATGGAGAAGAAATGACATATGGAAAGCATTTATGCAAATAGCATTGGTTGTCAAACAAAGAATGTTTTTTAAAAGTTCTATAAATGTTTGGACAAAACATTCTTAAAGTAACGTTCATGGAATGTTCTTATAACTTTACTAATATTTGATATATGTTCTCATAACATTGTTCTGATAACATCAAAGAGTATAGAGACCAAGAGGCGAAACTCTGATTCTAACAGTCACTAGACGCTTCGGTAGCGCGGCCGCCATTTTGGGGTGAAAATTCCAACTGTTTTAACAGAAATAACAGAATAACAACGAAAGAGAAGTCAAAGCGGAATAAAATAAATGTTGGGCAATCCCCTTCAAAAACTATCAGTTCTAATAATGACAAAAAAACTGGACGTTAAAAATAAAAATATTAATATTTAAATATTAAATATTAAAAATAAATTTTCAAAATAACATTTTGGGTGAAAATAATAATTAAACAACTTTGGAGAAAGTGGCTGTACTTGTTTTTTTTATATACTGTCTTCCTTTAACGCTGTACTGCAAAAACAGAAAGATGTTATTCATTTTTATTATCCAACATTTCTAATTTTTCTGTAAATTTAATTTCATATGTTGGTATTAATTCATTAAATGCTAACACTTAACTAATATTTGTAACAAACTGACATGGTTTCTAGAGAGCAAGGTTTTGTAAAAAAAAGGGAAGACTTTAAAATAAAGTCTGAAAATAAACTGTTAAAAGGATTTGATGATACTCGTCTAGTGATTGTACATTTTACAAACATTTCAAAACAATGCTCCCACAATGTTTTTATAACCGACTGGCTCCTATATTTATTTTTGTGTAGTTTTCAGTCAAAATGGCGGCGGCACAGTCATGTTGGGCCAACTGTTGCGACGTTCTATTGAGTTTCGCCTCTTGGGCTTCTGTACTCTTTGTTAACATGATGTTATTTGTGCTTCAACATTCTATGAAACGTTTTTATAACCTTTACATAATGTTCTAATAATGACAAAAAACGGGACATTTTAACGTTGGCAGAATATTAAAAATAAATGTTCAAAATAACAACATTAGTAGAACGCTGTAAGAAACATTTTTGTAACCATTAAACTTTATAATCAGGACAAGAAACCTGAACATATTAACATTTTACAAACATTTCAAAACAATGCTCCCACAATGTTTTTATAACCTATATTTATTTCCAGTGTTCCTGCGACAAACCTCACACAGCATATGTAATGGCACCAATTTGGGGGGATTTTTCAGTGAACAACAACTTAAATGACTTGAATATAGACTTGGGAATCATGTAAACTGCTGTTGTGATCATTATGTATCTTGATTTTGGAGTTTGATGCCCTAGTCCTCTTTAAATTAATGGAAAAGAGTGACATATTCTCAAAGTAGAGAGAAAGTCATCTGAGGCCTCATTTATAAAATGTTGTGCAGAAACCATCCTAAAATTGATCTTACGATCATCTCTCAAACATGTGTGATTCATAGAATGAACGTACACACAGAAAACACACATATGTGTCTCTTTCAGATGTGAAATCTATGAATCGCAAATGATCTTGAACTTGCATGCAATTGAATGGTTTCAGCTCTCTGCCTTGCAAACGACTCCTAATTAATGTCATTAACATGTAAAAGATCACCAGTCATCATCCATATTCTTTCATTTAGAACAGCGAGCGGCAAAAACAGCTTACATTTCCAAAAACCTTCAGTACTCGAACAAGAAAAAGTGTGTACGTCTGCTCGGACCCTGACGTGACGCTAAGCACTTTTCCACGTCAAAGACAGTTTTTACAAATATGAGCGTTGAAGTGGATTTAAGCGTACGCACACTCTAAGATCAAATCTGAGCGTACGCACACTAGGGGTGTGTGATACTGCAAATTTTGGTATCGATACAATACCAAGTAAATACAGGGTCAGTATCGCCGATACTGATACCGATACGATACTTTTTCCTTTTAATAACATACATTTAAATGACCAATGCTTCTGCATATTATAGAGCCAATTGGATAAATAATGCAGCTATAATTGTGTGGGTGTGTTGGTATGGATGTTAGAGTGTGGTTTGTATGGGTGTCATAAAAAAAATTTGTGTGTGTGCATGTGTGTTCTTGTAATATTTGAGAGAGAATAACTCTACTGCAGATAACAAATCAACCACTGTGAGCTCCAGCAGAGTTTTGCTGCATCTAATGGGGAAAATTTGGTACTGCGCCCAAACAAAATCTTACTGAAAGCTCATTTTTTGAGATATCAACCTCAAATTTGGAACACAACTTGTTTAGATTTATGGCTTTGATTTTCTAGCAGGTTTAGAGTTCAACATGTTTCATAAAATATATATTTTATATAAAATATTGTTCATAAATCATTTTCATAAACTTAAACCTCTATAACTTTTTTTTGGTTTCACTTTTTAAACTTCTTTTACTTCAACAATAATCTGCCATGGGTCTTCTTTAAAATGAGACCACACTTAAGTCTGTGCTCCCAAGCTTCACATTTTTATGACAGTTTTTTGACATGGACATTTTTGGCCACTATGGACCTATGTGTAACTTTCTTTGATTGACGCACAAGGGTTAAGTGTAGAGGAGAGAAAATTAACCTAAAGTATCAATCTAATCAGGCTAGTATCGATCCGATACAAATACCAACGTTGGTATCGATACTATAGATATTAGGATCGATCCGCCCACCCCTAACGCATGCTTTATAAATGAAGCCCCTGGAGTGAATTCATGAGTAAATAAGCTCTGTGGTAAACATAACTTGACAATACTTGGATGTTTTGCTGTAATTTTTGGGCGATCTATTGCAGGTCTTTGCTGTCCAGAGAATCCCTGGCCTCGACCACCCTCAGCATCGCCGAGACACAATCGATTCGCAGCAGTAAGCTGGACTGGCCCTACGGTTACCGTGTTCTGCCTCCTTTAGGGCTAGGGTTTAACCAGACTTCAGAAGCAGCTGATCCCAATCTCATTCCCGGGACCTCCTGGTCTGAATCCGTCTCCAACCCCATGTCTCTACCGCATTATCTCTTCATGGAGGACGCAAGCAGTCCGCGGCTCTCAGCCCGCTCTAAAAAGAGAGCGCTGTCCTTGTCTCCTCTGTCCGATGGCATCGGCCTCGACCTCAACTCCATCATCCGAACCTCGCCCACGTCGTTGGTGGCGTACATCATCGGTTCTCGCACTTCGCCGGCTTCACGCCCCACTCCTTCTCCTCTGCAGTCCGATGTTTGTGGACACCTGCTGGGCATCAGAGGCAGCTGCATCCCTCATCCCAACCCCGGCAAACACATCACCAAAGACAGGTCAATCCAGACGCTCTCTGATAACACCGAGAGTTTCCGCATGCAGCAGTTGGAGGCGACGCCACACTGTAAAAAAAAATCCGTAAAATGTACGGTAAAAAACTGGCAGCTGCGGTTGCCAGAATTTTACCGTAAAAAATACGGTAGCAACATTTTTAGGTTTTACTACGGTGGCGAGAGAGCTCAACATGCTGCAACTTAAGAAAACACATGCAAATAGAAAAAGCACCTGCAAATACTCACAACACAACCAAAAAACAAAAACGTGCTGCAAAAACTCAACAATGCTTATGAAAATTAACCCTGGTTTTATTATAGTAAAAGTGTAGTAACCATGTATCGATTACCATTTGTATAACCACAGTTGTACAAATACCATGGTAAACTATGGTTAGTGTGTTTAATTTACCATGGTTTAACTATAGTAACCATTTTTTAATTTGTATTTATTTTATATAATAATATATATAGGCAATTCATTTAATAGTTAAACCATGATTAATTTTTTAAGTTGTAAAAGTAGCCAGCTTACATAATATTTCACAGTTACAGTAATTGCGTAGTATTTCGTCAGCTTATTTAGGCTAATAATGTAAACAAAAACCTCTGGAATTATATGATCAAGATGCTAAAAGATGTGAGTATTTGCAGCACATGTGCTGTCAAACAGATGAAGATGCTTTCTTATTAATTTGCAGGTGTTTTTTCTATTTGCATGCCTATTTTTCATTTTCCGTATTTTATGGATTTACCTTAAATTTATATTTAAATACCGTAATATCATTAACTGATATAATGTTAATATACCAACCTATTGAAGTACTGAAATCTGTTTTGTACCTTTGAAATACACTGATAACCACCAAAAGCAAGGTGCTGATGAGATGATGAGTCACATGATGAACCAAAGCCCATCACAAGCAGCTTTTAAATATTAACATATATAGAAGGTGCACAGTGTCAGTGTCAACTGATAAGAAAAAACTAACAAGAAACATAGTTATTTCTACGAAAAATAATTCATATGTGTCCCTGGAGCACAAAAGCAGTCATAAGTAACACAGATATATTTGTAGCAATAGCCAACAATACATTGTATGGGTCAAAATTATACATTTTTCTTTTATTCCTAAAATCATTAGGATATTAAGTAAAGATAATGTTCCATGAAGATATTTTGTAAATTTCCTACCATAAATATATCAAAACTTAATTTTTGATTAGTAATATGCATTGCTAAGAATTTCATTTGGACAAATTTAAAGGCAATTTTTTCAATATTTAGATTTTTTTGCACCCTCAGATTCCAGATTTACAAATAGTTGTATCTCAGCCAAATATTGTCCAATCATAACAAACCATACATCAATGGAAAAATTATTTATTCAGCTTCCAAATAAAATGGAAGACTGGTTGACTACTTATGACTGGTTTTGTGGTCCAGGGTCACACATTTGAAATGTAATGCAGGGAATTCTGGGAATGTCAATTTACAGTTATTAACAGTAAATTATACATTCTTTTTCCACTTCCAAAATTTTTATTTTACCGTAAAATTGTAATGTAATGTCCAATACAGTTTTTCACCGTATATAGTAGGGAAACTTACCATTAACCGATTAATAGGTTTTTACTGTAGCATTTTTACAGTCTTTTACCATTAAAATCACGGTCATTTTTTACAGTGCACTAGAAGACCAGTTCACCAATCTAGTGGTGGAGCACCAGCTTCTACCTGGACAGGAGATCCAAACTGGGACAAAAAACAGCCTGTCGCCTTCAATACAGCTTCAATTCGAACTGGCCGCTATTATTAGGACTCCTAGTCCTCCTAGAGGCCCTCCACCACCCTATAATTCCCATCTGCGAGCATCTCACGTTCAGATCCCAGCGGCCTCTTCAGACAACCTCCGGGTCCTTCCGTCGACGCTCTGCCCGATGCTGGAGGAGGACGAGGAGGAGGACGTCAGCGGAGGACACTGCTGCTGTTGGCTGGACTGTGGTGCCATTTACAGCCAGCGAGAGGAGCTGGTCAAGCACATCGAGAAGATCCACGTCGACCAGCGCAAGGGCGAGGACTTCACCTGCTTCTGGGCCGGGTGTCCTCGCAAACACAAGCCTTTCAACGCACGCTACAAGCTCCTCATCCACATGAGGGTCCACTCCGGGGAGAAACCCAACAAATGCTCGGTGAGTCGATGGAGTTTAAATCTGACAGTAAAAGATCTCTATATGTGCAAGCACAGGCTAAAAAATAGATACATGCAATAACAGCAAATAATAATAATGCATACATACACACACACACATTTTTAAATCATATACATATATATACACACCAAATGTTATGCAATATATAACAAAGTGATATACAAAAAACAATATAGCAAATAACTTTGATATATTTGTAAAAATTAGTGCTGTCAAACGATTAATCGCATCCAAAATAAAAGTTTTTGTTTACATAATATATGTATGTGTACTGTGTATATTTATTATGTATATATAAATACACACACATACAGAAAATATATTAAAAATATTTATGTATTTACATGCATATATTTATATTCTTATATTTTATATTATATATAAATATATTTAATATATAACATATTTTTCATGAATATATACATGCATGTGTTTGTATTTATATATATATATACACATAATAAATATACACAGTATACACACATATATTGTGTAAACAAAAACTTTTATTTTGGATGTGATTAATCGCGATCAATCGTTTGACAGCACTAGTAAAAATACAACTTTTATGTGAAATATAGGTAATTTATAAGAAATATAGCAATAGTAATTATTTTAAATAATAAACAGTAAAATCATTTTACAAATTAACTGGAAATAATATAAACATTAACTGGAATATAATAAAATATAAAAAACAAACTTATTTTTATTTCAATTAGTTGCTAAGACAGCATTTAACACTTTAATTTAGTTTAACTTAAAGTACTAAAATAACAAACTGAAAAATGTAAAACTATATAGATATTAAAAAAATGACAAACACAAAATTACTGAAACTTCAAAATGGAAAAAAAGCTAAATATAAAACAACAAATTTGTATAAAAACTCTTTATATTAAACTCTAATATTAATAGAAAACAATATTAGTATCTCAATGATACTATATAATGATACTATAAAATATATATATAAAAAAACATTTTATTTAGTATTTTTTAACTGGTTGCCATGGCAGCAATTCTCATTTTAATTTTAACTTGAAGTATTAAAATAACTAAAACTGAAATAAAAAATTATAAAAACTGTATAGACATATTAAATAAAAACTAGTAATACAAATCTTTACTTACTAAGTAAAAGATGTTTAATTACTAAAACTTTACAATTAAAAAAATAATAATAATTCAGCATATTAATATAAAACTGTGTGAGTGTGTGTGTGTGTGTGTGTGTGTGTGAGTGTGTGTGTGTGTGTGTGTGTGTGTGTGTGTGTGTGTGAGTGAGTGTGTGTGAGAGTGTGAGTGTGAGTGTGTGTGTGTGTGTGTGAGTGAGTGAGTGAGTGAGTGAGTGAGTGAGTGAGTGAGTGAGTGTGTGTGTGTGTGTGTGTGTGTGTGTGTGTGAGTGAGTGAGTGAGTGAGTGTGTGTGTGTGTGTGTGAGTGAGTGTGTGTGTGAGTGAGTGAGTGAGTGAGTGAGTGAGTGAGTGTGTGAGTGAGTGAGTGAGTGAGTGTGTGTGTGTGTGTGTGTGAGTGAGTGAGTGAGTGAGTGAGTGTGTGTGTGTGTGTGTGTGTGTGTGTGTGAGTGAGTGAGTGAGTGAGTGAGTGAGTGTGTGTGTGTGTGAGTGAGTGAGTGAGTGAGTGAGTGAGTGAGTGTGTGTGTGTGTGTGTGTGAGTGAGTGAGTGAGTGTGTGTGTGAGTGAGTGAGTGAGTGAGTGAGTGAGTGAGTGAGTGAGTGTGTGTGTGTGTGTGTGTGTGTGTGTGAGAGTGAGTGAGTGAGTGAGTGAGTGAGTGAGTGAGTGAGTGTGTGTGTGTGTGTGTGTGTGTGTGTGTGTGTGAGTGAGTGAGTGTGTATACACAGTTTTATATTAATATGCTGAATTATTTTTATCTAGTAGAATATCTAGTGTTAGATATTATTTTTGCTGTATGTATACATTGTTGCTCCACTGAACACTTTTCTGGTTCAGTTCCAGAGCTTCAGAGGTGAAAGTATCTTCTGTATCTTAGTTTAATGTGCAGACACAGCTATACATAAACCAACACCGTTCAAAACAACGCTATCTTTGCAACTGTGTTCCCAACACGAACCATGTTAGAATAAAAGGTTTCTAAATTGAACTTTTGATATCATTAAAGAACCATTAAGGAACTTTTTATTTAGAATAATTAAGAGATGTGCACAAACAAGCACTTTATGAAATGCTTGTGTTTTAGACGGCGCAGGGTAACGACACCCCCCAGTGGATTCATCCACTGATCTCTTGTATTTTATTTTTGCAGCACATTGCAACACTGCAGTGCTTCAGGGGATTACGTGTTTCTTCTATCTATTGTTGCAGCATTAACAGCACTTCTACTGGAGAAAAAGCCCTCGATGTCTTTTTGTCTAGGAGAGACTCTTCTGAAGGTTTAAAATAGCTAATAATCACCATTAAGACATTAACAAGAAACAAATTCCCTGGCGATATAATCAGTAGAGTTGTGTGCTGTTGTGGAGAAGCTGCATTACGCTTCATCTGTGAGTTTTTCTCCTCTCTTTTAACTCCAGCCATCAGCTAATTAGTGATTATCCTTTATAATTGACATGGGAGTTTGTGCAATTATGCAGTTATTAAAAAGGGACAAAAGACTCACATTTAAGCTCTGGCAGAGACACGACTGCCTCCTGCCATACGCTTCAATCAAGTGGACAGCGTGCTGGACACCGTCAGACGCAGTCAGGCCGAGAGGCTTTTTCTATACTAGATTTCCTGGGGTAAAAAAACAAACAGCGCTTGAATGTGCTTTAAAAACTTCAAATATATGTGACCCTGGAGCACAAAACCAGTCTTAAGTCGCTGGGGTATATTTGTATCAATAGACAACAATACATTGTATGGGTCAAAATTATACATTTTTCTTTTATGCCAAAAATCATTAGGATATTAAGTAAAGATCATGTTCCATGAAGATATTTTGTAAATTTCCTACCGTAAATATATCAAAACTTAATTTTTGATTAGTAATATGCATTGCTAAGAACTTCATTTGAACAACTTTAAAGATGATTTTCTCAATATTTAGATTTTTTTGCACCCTCAGATTCCAGATTTTCAAATAGTTGTATCTCAGCCAAATATTGTCCTATCATAACAAACCATACATCAATGGAAAGCTTATTTATTCAGCTTTCAGATGAATCTCAATTTCAAAAAATTGACCCTTATGACTGGTTTTGTGCTCCAGGGTCACATATTCAAAGGGATAGTTCAGTCATAAATGAAGGTCATCATTTAAAGAATGAATGAATGAGGCTTTATATAACGCTTTATTGTGTATTGTTGTACATCAAAGCGCTTTACAATCATATGAGGGGGTTCTCTTCAACCACCACCAGTGTGAGCATCCACTTATTTGACGGCAGCCACAGGACAACAGCACCAGTCTCACCACACACCAGCTCTGTGAAACAAGTGGATGGGATTATTAGGAGGCAAAAGGAGACGATCAGAGAAGTTCAGAACGAGAGTTTGTCTCATCCGAAAGACTGACAGTATAGTGTCCCCGTCGCTATCAGGACCCACACAGACCACAGGGTGAGCATTCACTTTCTTAAATTTCATCTTAAATTTCAAAAAATGATTTAAAGGGGTTACAAAGCAGGGTTTAAACTGAAGCCCGAACCCGGCCCGTGAGGTCTGTTAAAACGAATACAACGATTAAAAAAGAGAGAAAGATCTGCTCTTCAGTAAACACAGAAAGAAACAGATCTTACATTTCTAAAGTTTATGAACATGGTGCAGCGGTTAAATGTTGCATACACTGAAAATGGTCAAAAAGCTAATTCGGCCTGCTTTAAATAAAAAGAATATCTTTATTTGAATTAGCAGAGACAGAGAGAGAGCGAGAGGGAGGGGGATATTTTTATTATCTGCGCGTCTCTCTCTACAAACAATGGATGTGATTTCTTATCTATTTGTTTTCCTGTGCTGTGTGTTCGCTGCGCGATCTCTCTGTATCTGTGTGCAAAATGTGTGTGCATGCGTCTATATCTAAAAATATATATATATATCGAAAAAATATATCTCTAGATATATTTACTTTAAACGCAAAATGAAGAAATTATGTCTTGTTTTCTGAGAAATGTGAGTTTATGCTTAACTCTTTGGTGTTTTTGGTCATTTTTGACTGAAAATCTTTACATTTTGGGTTTTTAAAATGCTTTATTCAGCGGAATGGTGTGAAACTTAGTAAAGTTTTCATCAGTTTTTGTTAATGTGAACATCATGGACATGATTCATAAAGGTGGTCCTGAAAGAAAGAGTCACACTTGTACTGTTAGCAGTCAAAAACGACTTCATTGGAATTGAATGGGAAATTAATTTCATCAAGTGGAAATGTTTGGTACTGCACCCAAACAAAATTATACTGACAGCTAATTTTTTTTTAAATATCAACCTCAAATTTGGAACACAATTTTTTTAGATTTTCTTGCCGTTTTAGAGTAAAACATGTTTTGGTGAATATATATATTCCATAAAAAAAAGTATCTGTCATAATTAGTAATAATTAATAATTAAACTAATAATATAATTAAACTTTTTAATTGTTACACTTTTTTAAACCTTTTTCAATTCCGCAATAATCTACCAAGTGTCTTCTTTAAAAAGAGACCAAACTTAAATCTGTGCTCAAAGCATTTACAACAGTTTACATTGAAATTACATTTTCAGGTTTATGCTCAAAAAGCCTTTAACAGATTATAATGGATAATAATTATAATTATAATGGATTATAATTACTGCATAAATATAATTTAGTGCAATAAAATCCCCTAAAAATACAAAATATTAAATTAAAAAAACATTATCAAACTATCGGTCGATTTTGAGCACCATGCGAACATCACCAGGGAATTAAAATAAGAACAAATATCTGTCGATGGGGAATTATTTCCCCTTTCAGTGAAGTTGATTTGGTAAAGCTTTTCTGACTCCATTGGCAAACATTTATTCTTATTTTAATAAAAAACTATATTTCATTCAGTTTCTCAGAAAACAAAACGTATCATGTCATTTTGCTTCTAAATGTATCTTGATTTAAGAAAGTTTAGACAATTAAACACATCAAGAATCAGAAGTAGTTAAAAAATGCTTCCATATTCTAGAAAAGATTTTCTTTTGTAAAATGAATTAAAGTGATGGAGATCTGTTGGAAGTTGTATTTTCAAACTGTTGCTAATCAACTTATTTACTACATTTACATTTAGAGACCATATTAGCATATTGTGTATTGATGTAAATTCTTAATTTGACCTGCAAAGTATCATTCAATCAATATTATGATGCAATTAATGATGAGGAAAATAGTGCTGAAACCCTGAAAATGGTACAAAAAACATAAAATTTAAATGCATAGAAACAAAGATGCTGATGAAAACATTTTACTGTGCATGCAAAACTCACCACCACAGTGCAAGGCTGTTGCTATGCAGTTGCTAGGGTGGTCTTAGTGCCTTTAACACGTTGCTATGGGGTTGCTAGGGTGTTCTTAGTGCCTTTAACACATTGCTATGGGGTTGCTAGGGTGTTCTTAGTGCCTTTAACACATTGCTATGGGGTTGCTAGGGTGTTCTTAGTGCCTTTAACACATTGCTAGGGTGTTCTTAGTGCCTTTAACACATTGCTATGGGGTTGCTAGGGTGTTCTTAGTGCCTTTAACACATTGCTAGGGTGTTCTTAGTGCCTTTAACACGTTGCTATGCAGTTGCTAGGGTGTTCTTAGTGCCTTTAACACATTGCTATGGGGTTGCTAGGGTGTTCTTAGTGCCTTTAACACATTGCTATGGGGTTGCTAGGGTGTTCTTAGTGCCTTTAACACATTGCTAGGGTGTTCTTAGTGCCTTTAACACGTTGCTATGCAGTTGCTAGGGTGTTCTTAGTGCCTTTAACACGTTGCTATGGGGTTGCTAGGGTGTTGTGGTTGTTCAGTGTTAGGGGTTTGATCAGATCACGATCTATAAGCAGCATCTCTAGTAGAGAACGTTTCTCATCTAGACCCTGTAGAGTAGGTAAACTGTGCATGTTTGTCTTCTGGTGTTGTGATTTTCTTCAGGAGTGTGTTGTTTCCTTCAGCGATCAGAGCTGATCAATCATTAATAGCGCACACATACCTGTGGTCAACCTTTAGCTCCAGACACTTACTCATTAAAGAAGCCTCTGCTGTTGCCATGGCGCCGGATGGTTTTCCAGTGAGCGTAAGGAAAGACAAAGAAAGACAAAACTCAGACACAAAGAGTCTTTCTTGTGTAAAGCGCAGTAGTTTGTTGTCTGTGGACTGAATCACCTCGGCGTCTTTGAGCTCGACTGTGAGTCGACAGTAAACAGATCCATGAGTCACTGCAGCATAATGACACAGATCTGATGACCTGAACAATCACAGACCAGTCCCAGCATGCTCAGCTTCATCTATCAGTCCATCCCTATATGTGACCCTGGACCACAAAACCTGCCATAAGGGTACATTTTTTGAAATTGAGATTTATACGTCATCTGAAAGCTGAGTAAATAAAAATCTTTCCATTGATGTATGGTTTGTTATGATAGGACAATATTTGGCTGAGATACAACTATTTGAAAATCTGGAATCTGAGGGTGCAAAAAAATCAAAATATTGAGAAAATCATCTTTAAAGTTGTTCAAATGAAGTTCTTAGCAATGCATATTACTAATCAGAAATTAAGTTTTGATATACTTACAGTAGGAAATTTACAAAATATCTTCATGGAACATGATCTTAATATCCTAATGATTTTTGGCATAAAAGAAAAATGGATAATTTTGACCCATACAATGTATTGTTAGCTATTGCTACAAATATACCTGTGTTACTTATGACTGCTTTTATGCATCCATCATCTATCTATTCATCTGTCTATCAACTATCTATCTATCTCTATCTATCTATCCGACTACCTATCAATCTATTCATCCTTTCACTTATCTATCCATCGGTCTGTCTATCTGTCTGTCTCTGTCTATCCATTCGTCCATCTATCTATCTGATAATGCATCTTTCTACCCAACTATCTATCTATCCATCCATTCATCCTTCTATTGATTTATGTATCCATCCATCATCTACCATATGTCTACCATATCTACTATCTGTCATCTGTCTATCCGAGTATCTGTCAATCCATCTATAAACCAACTATCTATCTATCAGTCTATCTATCCCTCTGTTTATATTTCCATTCATCCATTCATCCATCTATCCATCCAGCCATTATCTATCTATCTATCTATCTATCTATCTATCTATCTATCATCTATCTATCTATCTATCTATCCCTCTGTTTATTTTCCATTCATCCATTCATCCATCTATCCATCCAGCATTATCTATCTATCTATCTATCTATCTATCTATCTATTCATCAGTCTATCTATCTACCTATTCATCCATCAATCTACCAATAAAAACATCTAATTCATGCTGATTTCAATAATGATTTTCATCTGCTGAACAACAAAACGGGTGAAAAAAAGTACACAACTCTTTTCATACGAGACTAGAAGAAAACACCTGGCAACTACATATTAACACTACAAACCCATCTAAACACCCATTCAATGTATAAATGTGTACACTAATAAAAAGTGCATGGTTTTTACATTATTTTTTGCACGTGATAGCATGCTAAGGAGTTTCTGTTGCACAAATGAATATGGTAATAGTTGGGTCTGATAGTATATTATTATGATACTATCCCTGTAGCATGGTAGCACACAATACTTGTGCTTGATGCCTCTGGCTGTGTTTGTGATCATCTGATTAGCACATGCCTTATAGATGCCAAAGCTGAAACTGTTGTTTTCTTAGTCTCTTAATACAATCATCATCACGATCAGATCTGCCAAGAATAGTGGCGGTTTTCATCAGCTGTAAGGAGGGATACGACTCTTTAATCTGTCTCTTAAGAAAACGCTCTTTGTTCATGTGAAATAGGATCAGAGCTTTTAATCGTTTAACAGATGCGATCTCAAACAATAGAGCTTCAAACGGCCGTCACAGCTAAAACACAGCGAGTTTCACTCGTTTTGATCATGTGAGTGATCCCTCATCCTCCAGTTTCCAGTTGCCTTTGTTAACTTTACGATTTTGATTGACCTTTCTCTTCAAACCCACAGAAGAATATAAAGACCTTACGTTCTGCTTTATCGTACGAGCCAATGCAATAATTTATCACTTCAAATAACGAACCCTGTTGAGATACATTCAACTCCAGCATTTCCTAAGGGACATTCAATAACAATTAATGCAGTAAAACTGTGTTTTAAAAGACCAGACTCAGTAAATACATTATTAATAATGCATACTTTGTACAGACAAGCAGATGAGTCCAGAATAAGACCACGACGCTTTTAATTACACGTTAAGCGTTTTTCTCCCAAAAAATGATTAACGTGGCTTAATGCATTAAAACAGTGTTTTTAAATGACCAAACTCAGAAAACAAGTTATTAATAAAGCTGTACATAGTGTGATTTATTAATACTGTGTTTACGGAGTTTGGTATTTTGAAAACACTGTCTTTATGCAGTAAGCCACGTTAAGTGTTTTACTTCTAATTGGTGGAAAATGCTTAATGCGTAATTAAAAGCGTGGCGTTGTTATTTTGGGCTAATCTGCCCAAAATAAAATTAAATGCATTAAAGAGATACTTCACCCAAAAATGAAAATTCTGTCATTAATTACTCTCCCTCATGTCGTTACAAACCCGTAAGACCTTCGTTCATCTTCTGAACACAAATTAAGATATTTTTGATGAACTCCGAGAGCTCTCTGATCCTCCATAGACAGCAAGGATCCGAACACGATCAAGGCTCAGAAACACAGCAAGGACATCGGTAAAATAGTCCATGTGACATCAGGGGTTCAACCGTAATTTTATGAAGCTACGAGAATACATTTTGTGTGCAAAGAAAATCAGCGTTGTTTACGTTAAGTAGAAAGCGCACGCATGCTGAACGTAAACAACGCTGATTATGTGGAAGACGATAAGCTCTCAGATTCCATCAAAAATATCTTAATTTGTGTTCTGAAGATGAACGAAGGTCTTACGGGTTTGGAACAACATTAGGGTGATTAATTAATCACAGAATTTTTATTTTTGAGTGAACTAAGCCTTTAAGGATTTTAGAATGTCCCTTTCCTAGCCTGAAATGATAATGGAAAGTTGTAGTTGTCTGGGTGATGTTAAACACGCGGAGGAACGTTCGCTCGACTGCTGGCACTCGCTGTCATTATGCGACGGCGCATGGCGTGCTGCCACGGCCTGTCAGGGGCCGCCTGTGACTTTGAGCGGCACATTGGAGCCATGTTGCCGTCTATTCAGGACTCGGTCTCTGCGAGCGGCCAACAGGACTCTGAGCTTTATTAAATAAAGTCTGTGTGAAAGGTCCTCGAGTGCACAGACACGGCTGGACGTCTGTTTTCCCAGCAGGCCTGATCTGAATGCTTATTGATCGGCTCTTTTCTGTGGTTGGTGTTTGTGAGGCAGAGGACAGCTGGGATGGTTAAGGTGTAGTTTAGCTTCTTAATGATTCACTGGTAATTAGGGCAGCTGTAGTTATTACTTCTGACTTTAATGACTCTAGTCAGAGAGCTTAGGGGCTTCAGGTCCAAGATAAATGCTGTCTTCTGCCTGTAGGACATTATCTATCTATCTATCTATCCATCCATCCATCCATCCATCCGTCCGTCCGTCCGTCCGTCCGTCCGTCCGTCGGTCTATTTCTCCATGTCTTTCCATCTATCTACCCTACTATCCATTTATCTGATCTATTCAACTATTTCTGACTATCATCCATCTGTCTGTATCTGTCTGTCTCCATCTTCATCTATCTGACTTTCTATTTCTCCATCTGTCTGTCTGTCTGTCTATCTATCCATCTGTCACTTATCTGTCTATCTGACCATCTATCTGTCGGCCTATTTCGCCATCTGTATATCCATCTATCTGATTATGTCTATCCATCTATCTACCCTACTATCCATTTATCTATCTGACTATCTATCCAACTATTTCTGACTATCTATTGATCCATCTAACCTATTCATCTATCCAAGTATCTATCAATCTGTCTATCTACTCAACTATCATCTGTCTATTCATCCATCCATCCGTCTGTCTATCTGTCTGACTATCCATCTATCATCTATCAATTAGACTGTCTATTTCTCCACCTATCTACCTATCTGTCTGTCTGTCTATCTATCTATCTATCTGTCTGTCTATCTATCTATCTGTCTGTCTGTCTGTCTGTCTGTCTGTCTGTCTGTCTATCTATCTGTCTGTCTGTCTGTCTGTCTGTCTGTCTGTCTGTCTGTCTGTCTATCTATCTATCTATCTGTCTATCTGTCTATCTGTCTATCTATCATCACGCTGCAGGACACACTGAAGTTTGTTTTCAAACTGTTCATACCGCACTAGTGAATAACGTCACTAATTAGAATTCATTGTTAGCACTTACTCTCACTCATGTTTGTTTGTGATCATTATTTATAAATTGGGATTAGGAAGGATTTTGGAAAGATGACAATCTTCATACGTGAAGAAACTTCACAACGGCTGTGTCTTTCTCCCTCTGCTTTTAGAAACAATCCCGATTAATCCCGATCCCAGACACTCAGCGGCTCAAACACACAGCGTGTAACACGGCACAAACCTCGAGTACTAAACACATCCAAACGCCCGAGTGGAGCAGAATACCTCTGCTGAGATTTACAAGCAAACGTCACCTCTGCCAACGCAAAGAAAAGAGAAAAAGAACAGAATTCCTGTCCATTAGTGACAAACCTGCAAACAATCCAACAGAACTGAAAGTACAGATCGTCCTGTTCTCACAAAACAAACCAACTTCTGTTCAGTCTTTAGAATATAGATTCAATTTAGATAAAGATCAACACAAGTACCTAAATGACACCCACATACAATACTGCTATTGATATCTACTAAAATAACCACTTCATTATAAAGCAATCAAAACATGCTGACAAAAACACACTGTTAATATCCAACCCTTTGACTTCAGCAGATTCCTCTTATATAAGATGAGCTCTGAGCAGAGGAATGCCAGCTATTGCTGAAGTCGTTTTCTGATGATTTTAATAGGTAATCATTTATTCCATAACCATATTTCTGAAAAATAAATGAGGTCAGGACGTTTGTTCACAGCTCAGTGGTTTCTGGTATCCGTGACCGTGATCACTGGCATTCCTGTCAGGACATTAGAAAGGACAAAGATCAGGAATGTCACATTCTTCCAAGATGAGGTCACTGCAAAATCACTGTGATGTCATTTAATTAAGATGAACAGCCAAGCCTTTGATGTTACAATCTATGCAATAAATACTTAAATAATATTTTTTAATTATACATAACACACACATGCAAAAAAAAAATAATCTGGGTAAAACTTTATTATTTTATACATAATATATAAAATATTTCTAGATGTAGTAATATATATAAATACTATTTAATATATCATATTCAAATATTATATAATGTATGTATATTGGTGTATGCTTTTTATTTGACTCTGAAATATGATGTTGAATGTGTGTGTATATAAATTATTATTATTACTATATTGCCACATATATATACACACATACATTTTTACATAACATTTCTAAGTAAAAAAGTATATGCATAAATATACATACATTCAAACATTTATATATAAATAATATTCTAAATATTTTATATTATATATAAAATAATAGTTATGCATAATGAATAATGAAAAATATATTTATTGCATGCTAAAATTCTAACAGCAAAACAATATATATAATTTTTAATAAATTTATTCTATGTTTTATGATATATATGATCATTTGATTATATAAATAGACATATATTGTCATTAAATAGGCCATTTAGGGCAACAGCTTATGGTTGCCTGATATAATCTTCCCTGTGATGATGGTTTTACACAGAAAATGCTCAACTAAAATGGCAACATCATGAAGAATGAACTATTATACACCTTTAGACACATTCCTGAAAACTATGACTAAGTGTGAAAGTATGAATCCTCGTGTTCACACTGAGCTCCAGAGATCATCATCCAGGAGAACGGATGAAAACACGTCGCCTACTATTGTTCCTACATTTTTTCATGTTAATTAGCTTATTTAATAATGCATAATAATAATTGCACAGACAATAGTGTTGGTTTAATCTAATGAAGATGGCACAAAATAAGCCGAGGGACCTTGAAATGGCACACGACTGGAAGCCAAGAGTGAAATTTGAGCGAAATTGCAGCAAAGTCTCCAGAGTTACGCATCAGATCTGTTCATTTACAATCAGTGCACTGTAATGAGAGCTCGTGATGGCATTGAATGAGACATAAACTGGTCATTTGAGCAGCAAAACACTGACCCCTCCTGGTCAATCTGTGTCATGTAGTCCAGAAAATCATGGAAATTTATGTCTCCATCCCATCAACAAATAGAGGACTGGATACGGACGGTTCTGTTCAGTTTCATCTTCAAAAACAGTAGTTGTCAACATTAGTACTGTATTCTTGAGTTTAGACTTCTCTGTATTAATTACACTTGGTTATTAGCGTTCTCCTGTCGCCATCTCTCTCTTTTCCTTATATCTTATTTTGCTTAGATTACTCATTATTGTGTTTTAGTTAGATTTTTATGTGCAATCATGTATTTGTATTTTTTTTTGTATTCTACTCTTCTTCTTTGTTGGTTGTCATATGTGTCTAAGATGCTCTGTTTTGTTTTTAATCTGACTTTTTAACATTCTGTCAAGGGTCTACAGATGAAAAATAGCCTCTTTGGGTAATTCTGGCACATTTACAGCCATGTTTATTAATGTGCGTTGCCCCTGTAAACTAAATTGTGTTAGTTTTTCCTTAAAAAGTGTTCCTGTGGCTCAGTGGTAGAGCATTGCATTAGCAGCGCAAAAGGTCGTGGGTTCAATTCCCAGGGAACACACGTACTGATAAAAAAAATAAATAATGTATAGCCTGAATGCACTGTAAGTCACTTTGGATAAAAGCGTCTGCTAAATGCATAAATGTAAAAAAACAGGCTAAACATATCTGCCAATGGGGTAAGAAAAATCATCTTAATTCAAAGGCTAAACAAGATTTTTCTTGCCCCATTGGCAGAAATATTTGCTTGTTTTACGGAAAATCGAACAAAATTTTGACACTTTTTTTTTTGAAAACGAGACTTAATATCTTAAATCATTTTACTTTCAAGTAAATGCGTCTTGATTCAAGAATGTTTAGATATTTATACTAGAAAACAACACAAAAATACTAAGTAAGAGAATCATTTTTTGCAGTGTAAACTAAACAGAGAGAAGGCTCAGCTGTTTAATGTGACACATCTAACCTTTTTATTGCATCGTATCTTTACTCTAACTTCAGTTTGAGGGCTGTCAGAAGGCGTTTTCCCGTCTGGAGAACCTAAAAATCCATCTGAGGAGCCACACAGGCGAGAAACCCTACGTCTGTCAGCATCCCGGCTGTCAGAAAGCCTTCAGTAACTCCAGCGATCGAGCCAAACACCAGCGAACACACGTCGACACAGTGAGTGCAGCCCAAAAACCTCATATTACACACTTTATCACTCCCACACAACACACCTGCAAACAAGAGTCACAGACCTGTGTACTAACAGCTTGTGTTTCTGCAGAAACCCTACGCCTGTCAGATCCAGGGCTGCTCAAAACGCTACACAGACCCCAGCTCTCTGCGCAAACACGTCAAATCACACTCTTTAAAGGAGCAACAAGCCAGAAAGAAGGTACAACAATCATCAAAACACAAACAAGTCTTAGTTCTGTTATCAGTTATTCATCCTCATGTCTTTCCAAACTCTGATGCTGATCTGTTTCTTCATGCACCACAAAAAGGACAATTTTAATTCACTTTATTTTCTATTATTTGACTTCAGAAGGTGCACTAATGGTCAAAAGATTGTTTAAAGACGTCTCTTCTGCTCACCAAGGCTGCATTTATTCAAAAATGCAATAAAAATTGTGAAATATTGTTACAATTTAAAATAAGTGTCAATATCTGTTAAAATGTACTTGATCAAAGCTGTATTTTCAGCATCATTACTCCAGTCTTCAGCGTCACATGATCCTTCAGAAATCATAATAATATGCTGATTTGCTGCTCAAGAAACATTTCTGATTATTATCAATGTTGAAAATAGTAATACACAACCATAAGTTGTGATAAGTAAAAAAAAAAGAGGTAAAGTGAAAGTAAAGACATTTATAATGTTACAAAAGATTTCTATTTCACATAAATGCTGTTCTTCTGAACTTTCTATTCATCTGTGAATCCTGAAAAATAAAATGCATCACAGTTTCCACAAAAATATTGTGCAGCACAACTGTTTTCAACATTGATAATAATCAGAAATGTTTCTTGAGCAGCAAATCAGCATATTATTATGATTTCTGAAGATCATGTGACACTGAAGACTGGAGTAATGA